>JAAMPD010000318.1:61613-116731 GCA_025266255.1 Trissolcus basalis | reverse complement strand
AGTCAACTTCATGTAGTCGAACTGACTAGAAATCTAGTTGACATGACTAAAATTAGAGTTAACCTAACTAAAACCTGTCAATTATATTTTTATAGTCAGGTTGACTATTCAAATTTTTCTCGGTGTGAAGAAACATTTGTTGTCAGTTTGAATGAACGTTGTAATCAAATCAAATATCATTCGTTGTTATAAGTTCAAGAGAAGATTTCCTCGTTCATGAAATTAGCAATCTAATCTCTCGCGGCAGAATCATTTGTCATCGTCGGTGGTATCTATGCGTGGAATCTTTCTTCTTGTGCCAGTAATTGAGCATTTTTTGCTATTCAATTGCGTATCCGCATCTTATTCCCATCGCCGTCAGGTGCTATCTGTTTACGTATGTTCTCGTTCATGCTCACGTTTAACACGTAACTAACATGTTTGCAATTATATCAACGTCTTGGCGCACACCTTCCCGGCCCCTGCGTTCTCGTTTGGACTGCGAGAGAGCGCGTATACCTATATATTCACGCGCACCCGGGCCGCACGCGATTGCGTTCGCGTGACACAACTGCTTGACTTCTTTCGTCCCTCCTCTTCTTCTCCTTCTGGCCTGCCAGGTCTTTCTTCTCCGTCGGCGCGCAAAATTGAATGCGACTAAATAAAACGCTCTCGCATAATGACAGAAAATACGAGCGATGGCTATTCATTATTTATCGTTCAATATGCTAATTTCGAAGTATTTACATTCCTGTATTGTTCGCGTTTCGGAACGCTTTTTTTTACGGCGTTGTTTTCAGCTATTACACCCGAACTTTTGTGCTGATACAAAGTTAATGATAAACTTGTTCGACGTGCACAAAATTATTTCAACTTCAAGATTTATGGGTTAAAGCCATTATCATTTTTACATTTTTGTTTTCATTATAACTTTTTTCATAAAATATGTGAGCATGAAAACCAACTGGAATATATATTCCACAATTTGTATGGCGACAAAAAAACGTATATTACATGAGCGTACACTTCAATGGTGAATTAAGTCTTCAGTTAAACGGAGGTGAAAAAAAATTTAAAGGAGCAGAGATGGGAATGAGCATTAATAGTCCAAGTGTGCGGTTGGTCTAGGATTGTGCAGAGTCCTGATATACATAAATCAGGTTGGCGTCGAGCGTGCGGCCATGCGCTGGAACGCGTGTAGATCGGCGATCGCGATACCGTGTCAAGTAGATGAGAACAGTGTGATTTATAGCGAGTACCTTAATTGTCTTAATCACGCGGCCGCTTCCGTGAAAAACCTGAAAACACACATGCGTGTGCGAATACGCCGCGCGCATTCATGTTACGCTCTTTTGACAGTGTTGCCAAACTTTTTTTTTAATGCCTTCATCATTCGACTCTTTAAACCAAATTTCTTTTCAGTTTTTCATACCAACACAAAAGAACATTTGATCTTAACCTCTTATTCATGTTAAATAAAAGCATTGTAATGAAAACGAAAATAAGTAAACTTAATATTTTTGTTCTATGATAAATAAGTTGAAAAATAAGCAAATAAAAAAACATTGCTGAAAAAAAATTGTCTGCTCCGATTTGTCATAATATTTTGATACTTGTGATTCGTTTTGTATTGTACAGTTAGTCACAGTTGAATTGGCTCAGAGAAACTCTCAGGTCGAATAAACAGCTTTGCGTGGATGTTGGCTGTAGCGCCTCGGAGAAGTCAATGCAATTCAAACTTCATTCACGATCGTTGCCCTCGTTTGTCATCAAATCATTCGTCCGCACAGAAACTTAGTAAGATGATCTCAGTCTGCGTGACGGTACGAGGCCAAAAACCGCCGCGTCATTCAAATTGCCGCCAATAAAAAGTCGCTAATCGCGTGCAGTCACAGCTACATCCACGCGATCAATCTACGCTCTCGTGCGAACATTCAGATTCCACTCAACGGCTTTTGTTTTACAGGCAATTATACGTGCTCTTATCTGCGCGTCCATCTGATTTCAATTCTGCATTTATAATTTACATACAGTGTGTTTCTTGTACTGTCTGCATCAAGCCAGGTGTGAGAGAGTTTTTTCGATGATGATTGGCGGCCCAATAATCGTCGCCGTTTAATCCCACTGCCAAACTCGTCCTGAGTCCCACTTGATTATATACCATCTGAATGCAAAATTGTCCGGAATGGTCGTGATCGATTTGCTTCTATAACGGCCTGCACCTTTTCTATAAACACACACCGGAGAGAGGGAAAAAACGAGATTTGCCGCTCGTCTCCATCGGCCGCAACCTGAGACTAAACCAAAATTAAGTCGACATGCTTGACATTGATCTAACAAATTGCAATTGTGTACCGTTTGGAGATTAAGTTTTGCTTTTTAATGTATTCGACAAAGATGATACAATTATTGATTCTAGGTTGTTATAAATTAATATTAATATTAATGCAATGAAAAATAAAAGTTAGTAAACTATGAAAATCAATTTTAAAAATAATTAAATGTTTAAAACAATATATTCTGAAATTTTGGTTGAGGTGAGAAAACTTAATGATAAAAATAAATTAACAATAAAAGAAAAGTCCCATGCTATAATTCCCATATGAATCTATATGATGCCATATAATAAAACCATAAAAAGTATGATTACACGACAATGATTGATAATTGTAAAAATCATCACTTCATTATCGCATGTGCGCATCACTATGAAATTTATTAATGTTTTATTCATGTTGACGGTACGGAAAATATCTTAAGATATAAACCCCGACTGCCAGTTAATTAAAATATTTTCATTCGCTCATACGATTCTCCCCGTATGATAACAAAAGTTTGTTCCTTTCCGGATTTTTTTGTTCATTCTTTGCCACAACTATAAAATTGAAATAGAAAATTAAATTCTTCTACAACAGTGTTGTTTGGTGGTGAAATCAACACAATCTTCAATATATTTTGAAAAATAGAGGGGAAAAAACGGAACAGAAAAATATTGTACATAAATGGTTGACCGGGAAAAAAGGGTCGAAAAAACTATAAAAGCGAATGACTACGTTTACTCACAATGTTGTCCCTCGTCGTGTATAACATTTGAAAACAAGCGATTTTAATCAACACCCCGTGTGGATTTTTTTGCACTCGAACCCTTACGATCACCTCTTTTGCAACCCATAGGCAGGCAGTTATTTCCATTTGCGAGCTTGCCGGAAAAACCACCGTCGCTCGTTCAAACATGCGGTATTTGCTCCACGAGGCGTTTTGCGTGAAACCGAAAACCTTTTACTTAGCACATGCGCATTTGCATGAAATTAGCTCAGCTTTTTGCCGGGCCGCAAAAAACTTTCACTCACGAAATATGCGCTATCCGGGTTCGAAAACTCTGAAAACCCGTAACCCTTCGCTTATTCTACCAGCCCCCATTTTTTCCACAATATTTTCGTATTCTGATTTTTTTGCGCCAGACGACGATTAAAAGGAGCGAAAAATGCGGCTCAAAGTCAAACGCAAACAAGTACGTATTATGCGAGCTAAGCGTTTAAGTGCGTTCTTGTTTTCGGTGTAACACGAAACTAAGCGGTTTAAGAGATCAGCGCCGCATAACCGACCGTCTGAGAATCGTCTGGAGATCTCGTGCGTGATGAGGAGTACACCGAGAGGTAGAAGCGCCAACAATCGAGAAAGCAAAAATGCCGGGAGTACCAACAAGCTTGCTCGCAAACATACGACAAGAAACTCCACAAATTCTAAGGTACCAATGATCAGACCGAACCTTACAATATAATCAAGTGTTCGCTGTATTGAGAAATTGGATTCGTTCATGGAAAGCGATATTTATTGTATTTTATAATTTATTTTAATAATATATATTTTTTTATATGTGTAGAAGAGGGGTATGCCAGTGGGTGCTGTTAATTTTTCGAGTGGGAGAATTTCTACTCCTGATAAAAATACTTTTTTTGTAAATACGACAGAGTAGGAAGAAGTATACATGAAAAGGGGCGCACAGGTCAAGGTTGTAGAAAAAAGGAAGGGGTGTTTACAAATGAAACACTTTATTTTAGTTTTACGATTTTTAGTTTCAAATTATATTTTAATACTAAAGAAAATTGACAGTAAATATTAATTTAAAAATAATAGCACAATAAAAAAATAAATGAAGAAAAAGTAATAAAAAAATTAATTAAACTAACAAACCAAGACAAATTAAAAATATAATAACAAAAGAATAATAGTTATAAAAATTGTTTATATTCACGGCTAAACTGTTAAATTAGTGATCCAACCTGTTTTGAATCTCTTGCTGAAGTAGTGTCACATGATATCGTAAATATATGTAACATAAAACAGCAAAAAATATCGAAATACATTTTTATAAATGCAACCTAGACAGAACAATATTTTTTGAAGAATTGTATTCTGATACATGACAAAAAAAAGTTGCTAGGAAAAAAACAATAACAGAGCTGCGTCAATATGCATTCAGAAAATAAGTGTGCATGCGTGAACGCCTATCTGGCGCCTGTCGCTCTGAAAAATGAACATCATTCCTGCCACTGCAGCTTGGCCGCTTCCTAACTGGCGCGTTCTGCAACGTTTTAACTCAGTACAAAGAATTTCCTCTCGTTCTGAAGCTTCTGTTTTTCATATATGCTCAAAAAAAATCGTCTATGTTTATTATTTTTAATCTCAATATTTTTCACCATCAGTTGCATATATCAAATCAATTTTTTGATTGCAGTCTTTTGATTGAAGAACAACATTTTTGTTTACAATTTTTTAATAGCAATAATGAATGTTCATAGAGACTAATCCAGATTGAGTACTCTCATATTTTAATCAAACATACTTTTCAATTAAGAAAAGCAAACTAAGAGAAAAATATTATAAAAACGACGTTCAATCATAACGTTAAAAAAAAAATTTAACAATTTTCCAAAACAATTCGGTTTAGAAGATTTTCTCGTTTGGTCAAATTTTGTAATTTGAAATTTCTCTTAGTGAAAAAGAAAAATTTTGAATATAAACTTTTGTTGAGTGAGAACACAACGAAAGGTAACTGGATTGGCCTCGGGGTAAGAGCATTACCCCGATGGCAATTGTCTTTAACGACAGTAACTCTCTACCACTTTGCAGCTCCAGGCCCGGGAGACCACCAAAGAGAGCTTCCGTTGGACTCACCCTGGCAGCGAGCCATCTGGCAGCCACAAGCGCGCATCATGCTCAGATCAAGAAGCAGCGCATGGACAACGGGGATTACTATGAGAACGGACACCTGGGTAAGTACACATCTACTACTTTGCAAATCTGATATCACTTTATTGAAAACTAGTGTCGAAGGTCAAGTAACCGAATTGAATAATCTCAGCATCCCAACTTTTTCTTTTGTTCTGAAATTGGAAATTGTAAACCTAAATTGTTTTCCTTCCACGAAATAGTCTTTCCAATGATTTTTTTATTATCTTCTCTAAAACTTCTCTAAAATTGTCAAATTTTTTTTCCTATCAAAATTTTTGTTATTACAATTTGATTCAATAGTGAAAATATCCGTTTAATCAGAAACGTTTATTCGTATGATTAGAAAAAAAACTGAATTGTTATAAAAAGCTCTAAAATTATCCAATTACATAGCTAGAATTATTAATTTGATGTCCATCAAAATGTGAAAAAAAGTACAGCCGAACAAAATAAAAGAAGTAACGTATTTGTGTGTACACAAGGATGGAGCAGACGGCACGCGCGACGTGTTGCAGTTCTCGAGTGCACGTAGGGTTTAAAGTTGCAGCGGTTCGGTTTACCGGTTCGTTCGTGTGCGTAAACGTACGTAACGCGATACACCGTAGCCGTTTGATTACGGACATCGGTGCGCAGATCGCGGCACCGTGACCCCAACAATCAATTAATTAGGGGAATCAAACACACTCGGAGTGAGCAAATTAACTGCAAGCGCGCATTGCCGGTCCGCTGCAGTTGCGGTCTGTGGTGAATGCGACTTTGATAGGCTGCCACCAAATATCCCGAGTCGCCAGGTTCCCCGCGATGTTATTCCCAACAGTCGGAATAATGTTTCCACGACGTGGCGCTGTTCCTATGATTTGTGCGATAATGTGTTTGCCGCCATTCAAGGGTGCGATAATGACTCCATCTGATAATTACCATTAATTGATTATTATTACTTGCTAATCTACGAAAATTGTTCAACGAAACCAAGAGTATTTAAATTGATTTTCAACAATGATATTTTTTATTTTATTTGAATTTTACAAGTTTAAAATTATTTTAAATAAATTTTTTAAAACAAAGTAAACCTGTTTGGAAATGAAATGCATTAATTGTTAAGCATATCAAATGCGGCATCACGGATTGAAAAAGCAGCCGTAAAAGTGGCGTAGGTGTGCGAGTATGGTGCGTTCCGTTACACGTTGTCTTTGGTACGCATAATATAAATTTGCGCGTGTGAACGACAATAAATTGACGAGAACACTCGTGTAATCCGATCACCCAAAGGGATGAAAATTCCTGGGTGCGAATTTCGAGGCTTTCTCGGCCGCGGAATATGACGCCTCAATTCGCATAGTTAAGCCGAAAATCCTGCGGTCTTGCCGGTCATTTTGTATCATTGATATCGCTTTAATCCTCGGCCAACAAAGCCATGTTTCAAACGTACATTATAATTCCATTCTTCAACAGGTAACGAAAAAATGTCACCTTTATTCACATACCCAGACGACGGTGTAATTAAATCAGTTGAAATTGCATTTCACCTAAAATCCTGAATTTCACTTAACTCAACGGCTCAACAAATTTTTTTCAAATTTACGGCCGTCATTTCTATGAAATTTATAATTAGTTATTTACAAATAATTGAATTAACAGTTCTGAGTCGTTAATTGTACGATTAATTTTCTTTTGTACAGAATGTATCGTGTAGCAGATGATGATTTAATTGAAAGTTGCAATAATAATTACAATTCCATATTGAAAGGGGGAGAAAAAAGAGGGGCGGTGCAAATTTGCAAAAGAAATGCAGTTTACAGTTGACTTTAATCATCGCGTACGTTCATCAGCTAGCTGATTATTTTGCTATTGCCGTTGTATCTATGATGAACGTTGCGCGAGAAACACGGCGCGAATTTAACGAGTGATCCGATGAGAAGGCTGATAATTAAATGCGCCAAGCTGATTTTTATAAAAACGGCTCAACAGGCATATACGTGACTGTTTATACACATCAAGTGCGTCACGTGTGCGGAAGATGAAACGTTTATATTGTTCGCGAGAGATGGCTAACAGAATTAATAATAACGGCGTGGACATAACATTTTTAAAGGTATTATAAAAATTCGCGTTAAAATTAATAAGGGGAAATAAAAGAGCTGGGATTGACGCGACGGTGACACACTCTGAATCGATTATTGCATTAACAAATGCGTGAGTTATGAAAAAGAAAATCGATTGAAAAAGTGAAAGTATAAAAACCTGCCAATGTAAAAACTAATTATGACGCGATAAAAACAGTGAAAGTGAAGGAAAAAAATTGGACGGAATGAAAAAAAAAGGTTTAAAAAAGATCGAAAATGAAGTATTTACGTGATAATTTCAAAATCGTTGATCATTACATTATTTTTGTCCGAATATTTTTTTTTCATAAGAGGGACGGAGAGGACGATTATAATAATGACGGATGATTGCAGAAAAAGAAAAATATCTCCGTCGTGGATCGCGATGAATGTCAAAGGTTGTTGAAATAAAGCTGACATTTTGTCTGGAGTCGCACACGATGCGAATGATTGGACCTCTGTTTTATTTTGCAAGTAAAAATAAAGAAAAGAAAATAATATAAGTGAAAACGATATCAGCAACTCCTGCCTTTGCATAATGTATATAAAACGTATCGAATTATCCGTCTGGGTCACGTGGCGTAACTAAACATGGCACCCCTCGTTGGACTGGGCACTTTACGGGACGCACCATCGATAACTGTTTATTTTTCTCATCACTTTTAATTTCAACTAGACAACGCAGATGCGTATCGTGCGCGGCCATTGTGCCCGACACTTTGTCAGAGCCCCGCTATCGCAATCGGATCTCACTTACTGGCTTTATTAATTGCGTTATGGGAAGAACAAGCAGCTCAAAAAAATGGGCTAATTCAATTTCCGTAGATGAAATTTCAACTTGCATACCAAACTCAATATTGACTGAATCCATTTTCTTATTCATTTTATTTCACATTTTATACACATTTTCTTGTAAAATCAAGTGATTCTTTTATTTTTTGACAATGAAAAAAAAAAGATCTAAAAAATAAAATATCAATTTTTAATATTTTTTCAGAATTCCGATAAATCTTTAGTAAGTTGGATATAATAATTAAAAAAGTAACAATATTTGCACAAACACTTAAAGTTTAAAAATAAATTTTAGTACTAATAATCATGAAAAAAAAATATATATCTGCATTTCTAATTTTATTGTCTGGGAATCTAATCAAGTTGACCAATGAAATCATATCTAATTGTACCATAAAAAGTGGCACAAATAAGTGATTATCAGAATGCTAGATGCACAACTCTGAAAAAGACGTCGAACATTTTTTTAAGTTCATCTTCAAATTCGGTCGTTTCACGTTTCGTTCGCCGTTATAATCAAGCTCAGGTTGATTGTTTTTACGAGTGCATTTTTAGCAGTAATTCGGCCTTAAAGTGGTCGCTCGTAAATTTTAATTCTAAGCCCGAAATTCGCGCTTTTTATCTGGCAGATGAAGACATCAAAGTTGACCGATTCCGCGAATAGCATTCTGTTAACCCTGCAAAGAGTAAGCGGAGAGCAAAGAGCGCCATCTCTCACGAACTATTCGGACTGCGGAAATTCGAGCGTTTTACTTGCGCATCGCTAATCGCGCTATAAAATCCCTTGGGTGAATGCAGAGCGCTGCATGCAAATTTTAAGTACGACTTAATTATGGCGATCTTCAGAGCTCTTATTCAGTTATCTGTTTGAGCAGAAGAACTCGCTACTTTTTATGAGTCGACGCTTTTTGTGTTTCGCATGCCGACAAAGTAAGCACTTTCACGTTAATACATATAAGCTGCAATGATACATAAAACAGTCGGTGGTCTCCGCGACCGATTATGTTTGGTATTTTCCTTGGGTGATGAAAAGTTTCATTGTTTTTTCAATCGCAAAAAAAAAACTATACAAAACGAAGCAAAACATGTTTATGGTATTTTCGTTATTTTCTTCTTTTTCAATTCGTACTAATCAATTGTAAAATTTTAATCACGAGACATCATAAAATAATTGACGCTCGTAAAGTAGACCAATTTTGTGCATCGTTAAGCCCAGCGCGCAAAATGGTTTCGTGCAATGGATTTTCCAGTTCAAACTAATTGGCCGAAAAATGTGTACAATTTCCTGCGCTCGTCATAGCCACTTGTCCTGCGATTTACGATTAGTTAGTGGTCACTCTCCGCAAACACTCAATTTGCGTTGGAATCAGCGCCAGGCTGCTTTGTGACCGGCGTCCCTTGGCGCCTGCACCTCTTTTATTCCGAGTTCGGCAGCGTTAAATTCAGCAAAAAAAGTGCTCTCGGAGGGCCGAACAAGAACAGGGAAACAAGAGAGAGTTAATTTTTTCCATTTGTACAAAAATCTTCATCGCCACACACAATATAGAATTACAGTTTAACCGATATTGAATGAGTTAAAAAATAACAATAAAATTACCGGTTAAAATGCAAAAAAATGAAAAGTAGGGGAAAAATTTAATGACTCGTCATGGGATATTATATTTTGATTCGGCGCAAAAATATAGCTTGGAGTTGAAATGTTTTCTTTTTTCAATTACATGAAACTTTTTATATGTACATTTGGATTGGACATGCCCGTCGGAATGTCCGTACACTTCGTGAAACAAACATCTCACACCATCGAGCGATTCGTCATGGAGTTGCTGGCCACGATGCATTATAAAATTTCGTAATAATCTAGTACCGGTCTTTCGGCAAATTATCCATTTCCGACGCTCTATCATCGGCCGGAGGGCAGCGTTTGATATCTGGTTTTAAGAGGAGAGGTACTGGCACCGAGAAACGGGACGCCAACAAGAAAAACATGCGAAAGGAAGATGGCGAGACCGGCATTTGGCCGACTGCCTGCATCGTTGCATATTTTATACGCGATATCCTTTACCGAAATCTCGCGAACTCGATCCCAATATTCCGAATTCGATCTGGCATTGCCTTGAGCGAATTCCTTCCTCTTCAACAAATTCATAACCGATCGACTTTGACATTGTTTTGTGCAATCATCTGGTGCTTTCAATTGGTCATTCTGTTTTCATGTCTGGTCATCAAAAAAACTTCTTCTTTTTTTTTTTTTTAACTCACATCAGTCTCAAATAACAAAATTTTTAATTACAATCTAAATTCGCTGCACATTTTTTTAGAGTAACCGGTTTCGATAATTCTGTTTAAACAACTCATGAAAAAAAGTTGCTATTGAATTTCAAGTTTTGGAATAATAGTTACACAAATGTTCTCAAGAATTGGATGTATCTTGTGCAGTGCATCACCATCTGTCATCGATAAAAAAAATAAGTTCTCCAAAACAGTTGGTACTGGCTGATCCAGTACATAAACATTGTATTGTGTTTCGGCAAGGGATGCCCCTATTATATCATATTTTGTTATTAATATCTTCCGACTGGTTGCTCGGCGAGGCAGGTAGGGCACTTTTGTTTGGGAGATGATCAGATGAGCCCGGCACTGACAGGCACCCCCACCAGACAATAAGTATAACGTACTGTTACTGCAGCCAACAATGCCGACGAAAGATTTTTATATTCGCATTCACACAAGAAAACAGACGAATCAATTTTTGTTCTTCTTGTTACACTCTAAACGGATGATATACTTTCGTAGCATCCGATTAAGTCGATGTAACGATCTCGCTCCGGTTTCAGTCAGCAGCGACTAACAAACGGACTTTTCTTGGCTAGGATGGCTAATCAATTTAAAGTATTTTAATGGGGGAACAAAAAATGCAGAAGCAACATCGGGAGCAGAAGACTTGCAGTAGGAGGAGGTGGTTTTCGTACAAACCACATAGGAGTGTAAATAATACTAAGGCTGATTGTGGGCGTGGCTGACAGAACTCTAAAAACCTTCGACTATATATCAAACGGTTTACTGCCTTCGGATGATGCTCGGTTACGACGAGAAAACGACGAAAAAGCCGTGCGAAGAGCTCTCCGCGAAGAACAAATACCCGGGTATATTCATCACCATCTTTTCTCCGGCTGATAAGGGTTTGAGGGATGGGTGGGACGAAGACGAAGGTGCGCGAGGCCAGCACGGGTACCGCATCCTCGTATGTTATTGTCGTTAACGAAAGCGAAGATTGGTTTCTTTCTATTTATCCTGCTCGTCTGTATGTCTCAATAACGCGAGGACAGCAGCGGTGGCTCTTCTGCGTGGGTGCGCCCCCTCAACAAAGACTTGGAAGCTGCACGGTTCAAAGATCTCGCCTCGGCCTCAGCCTCAGGCGTCGCGGCCGAAGAATCGACGCTAGAAACTATATGGATGACTGGCTAGTCGGCCGCTCCACCAGACTAGTTAGATCACTCGCATCTCCCTTGATTACTTGAAAAACCGGATTCTCCACGGGCATAAAAGTCCCTTTACCGTGTTTCTGTATTGATACAAGATCGACCGTGGCCACTCGTGTCTTGCGTCTATGAGCATACGTCATATTCAACATCCTGTAATTCACGCCCAACCGATGACTCTTTCCAAACAATCCAAAACTTTACCTTTCATCGATTCAAGTTTTCGTTTACGAATCAACTAGTTGTACGGTTTTCTTTAACTTTTCCAACTCCGGGTTAATTTGCAGTCTAGGTTATTGTAACAAGTTGCGCCAAAGTTGCGTCCGATGGCGCTATTGGCTTTGTTTTGAAGCGTGTATTGTTGTTTGGACACTTGGCTAGTTCAGGGCACAAAGAACAATTTCTGCGGAATAAACTCGTCACCAGACGGGGACGAATCTCTTTGTTTACCGGAAGTCAGTCACCCAGAAAAAAGTTGCAGTTTTCTCTCTCGGTCTGTTTTGAAAAGTCAGTGGTTGGGAAATAGATGCACATCCTCGACTCGGATTTGAGGGCCAAAATGGTCGAGTGATGAATTTTGGCAAAGGCTCGCTCGTTTCTCCCTTTCTTTTCGGCTCGATGAGCCAGATTTAATCCCTTTAGGTCATTCAAGCACCCACTTCTAGTCGCTTTCATGTAAGCTTTGACGCTTACAAACTTTTAGTCTGTGGATATACTTGTTATCAGAATCCGATCTGATTTACCTGGCCAGCAAAATCTTCCAGCTAAAACTGATCGGACAATAGAAAAAAAAAAAAAAAAACAAACAACCACAGACGGGGCACACCTGTGTAACATTTTTCCCATTAGTATTTTTATTTCTTTTTTTGAAAATTGAAATCATCGAAAAAATCGTCCCCCCCTGTAATTTGCATCGGTTATAGCTGAATGAAAAGCATTTTCACATCTGCACGCTCATGACGTAAAATCAATTGCGCTTTTGTCGGTGACTATCACGTCGGCAATTTATAGCCTCGCGTTTTGTAATTAACGCTGAAAGTGAAAGAGGAGTAGCGGTCCCGCGGATACATCTTTCTTGTACCTTGAGAGCGTCGAATATACGAATGACTATCAAATGGATGTACGCAGTTGAGCCGCCGAGGCGGATAATCATCCAGACAAGGACGGCGCGAAGAAGAATTGGACGTGTGTAGGATGATTGAGGCTACATCTCGGAGTCTCCGCATGCCACTACAGAGCTCAGGCCAGACAGAAAGCGGTCTGTATAATTATGGGTTGTCACCTCATCAGCCTTAGAGCATCGAGAGACAAGGGGAGGGGGAGGGCACGGAGCTGGTCCTAAAAGGCGCAGTCTTTAGCTTAAATTGTGTTTTATCGTTGCGTTTAGCTCAAGGCTCATACCAGCCAATCGAAGAAACGTTTGAGTTTCGTCTCTTTTCAACAAGTGATCTTCTTGGAACAAGGCTGAAAAACTTATGTAGTCCACGCACCATCGCTCGTCTCTGCTACCGATTTTATTAGTCGTCAGGAATGTTCCAACATTGTTCTCTGAAGGGGGTTTCACCTCTGCTCTAGCTGGCACTTTGGGAGATATGACATGTGCTCTTAAATTCTTCCCGAGAAGAACAGCGTTTGAATATTTTGATTGAAATAATCGCTTTGATTATACAGCAGTGTCAAACGAAGATAATTGCATTGTTCAAATTACCATGTCACATTCTCAAAGTTGCGCGGCAATTTAACATTTTACAACCTTTTACTGCATTCTTCAACATCTTTATTTGCAATGAAAAGTCTTATCATCGTTTGACATAAATGAATAAAGAAAATTTTTGAGGAAACAAAAAAAAATGTTGAGTTGAATGCCACTGCAAATATTTACAATGCACGAGCGCAAGAAATAATACATCTAGGTTGAATTCTTTTCTGCTACCGCTTTTATTTCTCCAGACTCATCGAGTGCCCCAAAATTTCCAGTAGTAAAATCCGACGACCTGGTACTTAAAATTGTTGCACGTGCAATAAATCTGGTAGACAGCATCAGTCTGGCATTTGGTTTTGCATGGACCGGCGCTGTCACTGGCATTATCCTTGCAGAAATGTTTGGCACGTACTAGCACATACGAAGGCGTGTAGAGGCGAATGGCAGTACTCGGGCGAGAAGGAGTCAAGCCTAAGTGGAGAGTTTAGAAGGATTTCATTAAATCATATGGATCGGCTATAATGTATGTTATTGAGCGGAGCGTTCAAATCGCGCCCTATGAGTTGTAATGAGTCCAATTTCAGGGCCAGTCATGAGCCGAGGTCCCACAGTGGTTGGCAACGTCGCTGTCCGGAGGCCTCGTCGGTTTGAACTCGGCGGGCCGAAGTTGCGCACAGGGAGAATCACTGGCAACGACCGCGGCGAACCCGCCACTTACTCGTCAAGCGGCCAGTCGCTCCGCCGAAATCACTGCCATTTAGATAATTTGTAATGAATAGCTACCCTGCTCTGTCTCCCTCGCTATCCCGCAGATGTAGAAAAGAATATGCCCACAGCCCGATTGGAATCCCATCGGCTTCTCATCGTTTATCAAAGCGTTACAATTTGCGATGCCGGACTTTTATTTCGAATTATATCTCTCTTATTCGAAACACTTATTGAATTATGGTCCGGCTTCTATTCTCTTCGTTCGGCCAAACGGCCGGAAATTATCGGCTTGCGTCGCTGTGTGTTATGTATTCAAAACAAATTCGTCCAGCGAAAGGGTCGCTGTAATTTTGCTCTAAATCATTCGCTTTCAGTTTTAATGGCGACGAGAAATTAATACAGATACGAACTTCACGATACCCCCCCCCCCCACCTTCTCTCTCTCCTCTGCTCTTTCCTCGCTCGACTTTGTATTCGGATGAAGGATGCAGGCATTAAAGCCTCCGCGGATCTTTACTGCGAAACGGGTCGCGCTCAAGTTTGTCTGCGCGATCGGAAAACGTGACTCGGCATACATTAATGTCCTCGCCAAGTCCGCTGAAATCGAGCAAGCTTATGATCTGCGTCAAACACGCCATTGAGAAATGTATTCGTTTCTAACAAGATCAATACCTTGTTTAACTTTATACCGAATATAGATTGCACTTGATATCGAACTTTTAAATCACGATGTTTCACCGAGAAAAAAAAACTTTTACATCTACAATTTCTCACGGTTTTTGCTACGAAAAGAAGTTACTTCATACAATCGGTTACAAAAACATGCTACTTTTCAACCTATTTTTTCATGTTGAATGTGTTTTTGCATTATTGAAAAAAGAATCTTTTTCTTGATAACTTAATTTTTTTTATTACTTTTTATATAAATTTAATTCAATGAAATAAATTATAAAAACTTGACATGAGCAAACAAACTGCCTAGACATATATACATAAATTTAAGAAATGAGAATGTTTTTATTTTGTTTTGAATTTGAAAACTGTATGGATGTTGTTTAGTAAAAAGTGTGTTTTCATTGATTGTAGATATTCCCCGGATGGAGAAGTCGCCGCTTTTAGCAAACGGTTACAATCATCCGCCAACGCATCTGAGTCACATGCAATTCATGCAACTGGCGAGCCACCCAGGTGCCGGACACACCGCGATCCTGTCGCCTGCAAGTTTACCACATCACTTACAGGCGCAAGCCCAAGCGCGCGAGCAAGGATTGAAGGTGAATCCGAACACGTTATCGAACATGGAGGCTGCCCTGGCCAGGTAAGTGTGAAGCAGTGTCTAGAGCAACTTTCATTCAGATCTCTGTATCTTTCTTTCTCTTTCTGTCTCACGCGAAGCGTCACGTGGTCCGTCCTTAGATTGTCCGTCTTTTGCTTGCATCTGTCTGTGTTGATGTCGCATGAAGGAAATTCGCTCAGCGGGTAACAGTTTGATTAACTCCCGCTGACGTCTTCGTGCGCGTTATTAAAAGCGAGGGACGACGCGCGCGCTCCTTTTCGTCTCGCGCTGTTACCCTCCTTGCAAAAACAACGGCGTCACATTGCACAATTGGATTTGCTAGATCTATTTGTTTAAAGTTCTCGGAGGGCCGCGCGTCGCGATACCGAGAGGTGAAACGTACTTGTCAGACGAGGCCAAAAGAATACAAGTTTAAGAGGATTTGAAAAGACGGCGAAGCCTTGGAAATCCTAAGGGGTCTCGACACTGCTTGATCTCCGCCTTCTCGCTGTTTCCTACTCGTTCGCGCGGCTTGAATTACAAACGTAAGCAAAGACCCGCGAGGGTCGCCGCTCGTTGTGACCTCCGGTCCCAGACTTCGGGCAATCGATACATTCCACTACACATTGCACTGTGACCGATTTTGAGATGCACGTCGGACTGTCTGTTCGTCACCTTTGGACTTTGTCAACCAACAAAACGTACAGTCGGATCAGCGAAACGATCGCCGTTCGAATTCAAAATGCAAATCCACCGTTCAAAAAAGGAACGATAGATCGCAAGGTAAGACGGATCACTCGGGGCGCCACGATCTCTCTGCACCCACACGTGAGCCACCTTTCATCCAACTTTTAAACGCCCTTCGTAAACAGGCCTTTTTAATCAACGACATCAAAGCAATCGAAGGACTATATCTTCATCAGCCTAACTGATAAAGATGCTTGTGCGAGACGCCAATTAACAGCCTGAGCACTTTTTTCCCCTCTTTTCTTTAATGAGACTGTTTAACAATTACGTATGTTTAAAAAAACACAGAGCGAGAAAAATAAATACGTCAATTGGCGAGGTAAATACAGAAGTGAAAACATTTTCTTCATTCAATTGAAAACTTACATTGAATTAGAGCTGAGTGTTAGTTTTATGAATCAATATTTCTTTTATCAAAAAAAATCAGTTTCACTACTGATTGTAAGTTTACTAAAAACAAAATTCCAAAACATATTTTCATTTATTCAATTCATTACTAATAAAAATGTCAATAACTTAACAACAAAATAAAAGCTTTGTTTACTACTATACACTTAAACTTTAATGTTTTAATTTTGAAACTTTATTATAAAATTCAATTTCAGTTTTGTATATAATAAAATGCTGGTTCTATAAATCTTGTTAATTTTTATAAACCATAAAAATGATGTAGGGTGAAAAATGAATATCATGAATTCGTAATTTTTGAACAGTCCTTCTAAGTTGACCCAAACGCGCTAGTCCCGTGACTTTTTCTAGTACTATACTGCATTAGAGAATCCGAATGTTTGTTGCTTAAAAGAATGAAAACAAAAATTCACTTTTCATCATGCCGAGAAAGCTTCTCGGATGTTTACTAACACGTCTCTTGACAAGTGGTATGTTTCTATGATCCGCAGATCCAATGTCTGGGACAACTGCGCTGCAGCCTACGATGACCTCATGAAACATCTGAACAGGTAGGACGCCGCTGTACGAGTTTTGTTGGTTAAACAAAGTTTGGCCGAATTAGCGCGTGACGTGTCCAGCCCATAAATCAGCATTAAAGTTCACGCAGGACTTTGCGGGCTTGACGGCGCGGTAATGCCGGGAATGATTTGTACGCGTACTCGACCCTTCAAAATCCCCGACGTCCGCCCGACCATTGATCCCGACCACTTGTCAGCTCGTCATCCAGCAATCGGCATCATCGCGACAATCATTTGCGTTTCATCTTAAATTTAATGCCATCGCACATTAATCCGGCGAATCCGCGTGTGGCCGCGCGCCGATAACGAAATATCGGGCTGCTCAGATGGAAACTGATATCCAGCTGCATGACTGCGGTGTGCTCCCGCATATTGTGTGGATTTTTCATCTGTGACCCAGGGAAACGTTTCGAGTTTCCTGTACGTGTTGATCTCACGATTCATCACATTATTTTTTGACAGGGGCTCTCTTGCACGCAATCACGGAACATAAACTGCCAAACTGTTTTATTTCCTTTTTTTTCTGCAAATCTGCTCAGCAAACGGATACCCCGAATCGAGATTTTGTGCGGCGTTCAATTAACCCGACCGTGACCCGACCCGGGCGTTGGGATTAACATAAACAAATCATCGAGATTAGACGCGACACGGCACGGGTGCGTAGGGAATCCGCCGTCTCGTAAAATCAAAAGGACAAACAATTAATAACCCCGGGCCGGCGATTAATCAGAACGTAATGCCTCGGTATTAAACGACGCGGGGGCGTCGGACGGCATCGACAAAGGTTTACACGTCAGTGTCAGTCGCAACAAGTCCGATTTTAGGCGTTGGCTTTATCTTTGTTTGGCTTTGCATGAATATTCACGATTCCCCGTTCGCGCATCCCCTCGTGAGTCCGGCCAGTCAAAGGATCGAATCACAATACGCGTTTGTCCGGTTGACGAAGCTGCGGCGGTCCAGCCAAAGCAAATGCACAGGCTAAAATGGCATCAAGTCTGGCAGCGCCAGAAAGAACGCCAATGGTCATTGCCTTTGAATTGTAAATCACGCTCGCTGTTCGTTCTACACCCCCTTCGATTTGCTGCGTTTTGTTACGCCCGTCGATTAGACAGTTTCAATTTTCACTTTTCATTTATTTTCGCTCCATTTCTTTTTCTGCTTCTGCGAGGCAAAAAAAAGCTTTTCCATCAATATTTTACAATGTATTCGCCAGTGAAGTTTCCAAGACTTGATTATTATTTTTTCAATTCAAATTTTGTAATGTAAAAATTAAACTTTTACAATGCACGCAATTGTTGTGGTTGTGATAATTGGTGGTCTGTTTGATTTTATAACTGTTTGAACTATTTTTTTTTTGAGTTGATGAATATATTCTAAGGGTCTTATATTTTAGTCTAAAAAAATTAATTTTTTTCAAACATATAATATCAGACCGGTTTTCTCAGTGACTTGTGACTTGGACGTTAAATAGCAACCCTCGCGTTGTAATGTAAGTAATATTAATGGTTCCTTGGTACGAAAATGCGCAGAGTATCAATGCGCGAGTTCGCTAATGTCGGCTTCCGGGCTTTAAAATTACCCAGTCATTCTGGCATAATTCACGCGTATTGTCGTCGATCCCTCTCCTAGAACCTTCTCTTATCTGAGCGCTGACGGTCCTGTCGCTCCTCGCGCACAGCATCCTTCGCGTCATTAATTACGCCCACCACTGCACCAACTTATCGGAAAAGACATCTGCCAGCGCGAGAAAATAACATTCATAAAGTTTATCCGCGCGACTCGTCTTATCACATTTTCCACGCGGCGTTCTGTTGATGCACAATAAAAAATAAAGTGCAATGAAATCCAACCGGGTCAAATTTGTTTCATGAGTATAATCACGATCTTTGTCTTCGTACAATATTTATTCACCATTTTATCATCAATTTCATGTTGGCTTTGTAAATTGTTAACAAAAGTATTATCAAGTTAAATAAAATAGAATGATACTATTATTTAATCGATTAAATTGGTAAATATTAATTGAGTTTCATTCAAATAAATATTTATTCTTTGAAATAATCAAATCAAGGAATTTCTGTTCTGTTTCCTCGAGTATTGCGAAAACCCAATTTGTAAACAAGCAATCAAAAGTTGAAAAAAAAAGAGAAAACAAATATTCCGCCGTTGCGCCAATATATTGACGTTATGACAAGTTCGTCGCATAACGAGGCTTCAAATAAACTTGTTGCGACGAGCAGAAACATTGGCAGCGCCGAGCGTCTTTAACTCGAAATGTGTCGGCTCTAACGATGTGACAAAACGATGATTAATTTAAAATGTAATTTAACGTTTGCTCGTTTCAAGTGAAACAGCTTTCCTGCCAATTTGTTTGGATGTTCACACTTGATCTATTTCTGTGCTTTCCAAATATAAAATTGAAATCATCTTTTTCTTGAAAGATCGTCAATAATTATATGCATAAAAAGCCTCAAAGCATTTTGGTTCGACGGAACGTTCGAAAACGTTCTTTTGATTTTATTTTTGCCGATCTTCTTTTGATTTATGTGCATGGACGAAAACATAAATTCAGTTGGCCAATCTCAATTCTTACGTGTGTAATTTCATTTGCAAACGACAATCATCGGATCAGAGCAAAACCGATTATGCAAATTTCACTGATATATGGGCGCGTTTTCACCGATCATCTACCCTGAGCGATTCACCTGTGCGGTGTCGGTATTTATTGGAATTCGCGTGAGGAGCCTGATTTTTTTTGCCAAAAGTCCTCTAACAATGTTAAAGAAATTGTTCTGAGCGCGACATGGAACACGCCACGTAAAATCTTTGATTGCCACCCTAAGGGCTGTTCATCCTTGTTACGTCATTCAAACATCAAGACTCGATCAAAAAAAGAATTTTGCAACTTTGTCTGTCATGGAATCCGAAATTTACTTTAAAAGTTTTGATTATTTGTATGCTTTCCAACGATGAAATCGTGCAAGATTTTTATTTTCACTATTTCTTCCTCGTTTTATAAATTGAAGTGAAAAATTGTTTCACTTTATTATTGAACCAGTTTAAACACTGTGCAAAGGTGTAAATCTTACTCTACCATCAAGCGCCACGTTAATTGCGATCAAACGAACTGTCCTCACCGACGCGCTAACAGCTGAGCGATACCTCATCTAGGATAACTGTCTGTTTATGTCGATCCAACTCATGTATGCCTAGCTACATTGTACACGTCTGGACACGTATACACGTTTTACATTATGATTAATACGTCGATGTTTACATGTGACAAGGTACATCAGCAATTACTCTTATCATTATTTCTGTCAAAACATTACTAAATCATTAAGTTGTCTAGATTTCCAAGAATATAGAAGCAACTCAGACAAAAACAAAACACACACGACAAATATATATGTTCATGCATATATATTTAAATGGAATAAAAATAGAAAGTTCATTAGAAGCTTGATAAGACAAGTTGAAACTTTGAATCGAGAAATTATTTTTCTCAATCCACTTTGAAACAAGTTGGTTTACTTCTCATCAATCCCACCCCAAACAACATGTAGCAATCGACCTCTCATGTCCGCAATCCATCTCAGGCTCGATCCAAACCCAAATCGAATTACAGTGGCGCTAAATCTGCCGAGACAAATATAGACAAACGGCGTGTGACGGCCAGTTCTTTCAGGCGTGATTTTGTTTATCCATACGAAGAGCGGTTTGGGGTCGCGAGGACACCGGCCAAGATGTATTGTTATTAAATAGCGTCCCTTTTTCGCACAGATCCACTATAAATATTGCCCGCTTGTCCCTCGACGGATACACAACCTGCGCAATATCTCACTTTCGTTCAACACGCTGTACCTTCTTCGATTTTATTTATGTCGCCATGACACGCGAGCGTTTCTTTCTCGGCTTGTGGTTAACACAAATCCAAAAATCCGCTGAATCTCTAATGTAAGATGTCTTTTTCCATTTGGTATACTTGATTATTTGCATCAGACCACTTTTAATAATTTAAACAACTCGAGAAATTATTTTGAACATAGAATTCAGTATTTGATAAAATTAATGAAATACAATGATGAATTTTTATTTATTTTAATTTTTTAAGGGCTATTATAAAATTGAATTTGAACGAGAACCTCGTAAAGGAAATAAAAGTGCGATAATAGTTCTGAACGTCAAGTGTGATGGAAAAATATAAATCCAGTTGTAACGGGGGTATATAAAAGAAGAATCAAACTGCAAATCAGCGTATTGTTGGCGTGGCGAGAGTGTACTTGGCATAAGAGAATGGTGTTTTCCGGAGTCAAACGAGCTTTCGACCCCGTTGAGAGGGTAGTGCGCGTATTTGCAAAGGGGTTTCTGATAACACGCGACCTATTGTGTGCGCGTCTGGCGAGCCACCTGAAACACACCGTGCACGGCTGACCCAAGCAGCAAACGCCACCAATCAGTCGAGCCCAAGAGGGACAAACCGAGGGGGGTCGCACGCAGACAGAGAAACGCGCCCGAATATGGACACCGCAAATATTAGTTCATTACTAAAAGTGCCAGCGGAATCGAAGCTGTGTTTGCTCGGTGGATGCTGCTGTTCCGTTTATTCTGCGTTCATTTAATGGTATCGCGGGAATGTTATTTCGTTAATTAAATATGCCCACGGTATCAGTTACGGATTCAACTGGAGGAAGGTGTGAAATTAAATATGAAAGTACCGAGCGAGGAGGGTACGATCGAAAAAAATGTTTTCAACAAAAAGATACATCAATCATGGCCTTTTCATGCAGCGAAGCACTTAAATGCGGAACGGCTCGACAACAGCGCTGAAGTCGAAATAAAACAAAAGCAGAATATTTGATCGGATCATCGGACCGAGCGAGCATTTTTCATTAGCGATTTACGCGGCTATGTAAATTGAAGAGGTTATACGATTTTACATATTTCAACAGAGGCAGACCCGCCAGGATCCTCGAAAAGTGCAGCCTCCGCAATTTCTCGAGTGTTTTATGAAAAGCTTTAGAATTGTAGATTCTTCGCGCGGTTACGCGATTTACGATGCAGTCGCTCGTCTCCCTCCGTCTTCCTCGTGTCATTGTGGCCGTTGATTTGTGGCGTCTCACTGCAACTGATCTTCAGCGTTATTTACAATCTTTGATCCTTGTTGAGAGAAAAAAAAATTGACACCAGTCGAATGGAATAATTCTGTCGTAATCCACGAATACTGTTGCCCTCATTCGAAGTGAGAAAAAGGGCTTTAAAACCAGCTAGTGGAAGCGCCGTTATTGAATTTCAATTCAAAAACGATCACTCTTGTCGAGTGGTCACCAGCGAGAAACTTTTTCCGCTGTTGTCACAGGCAGGGATCATTTTTTTGCAGTTGTCATGTAGAGTCGAAATGCGCGATTTCATATTGACGATTTTTTTACAGTTTTATTTTAAATTTTGATGATGGAATAAATTTGAGTCGACTTTTGACGCTGGATTTGGCGCGTGAGACTTTCCCGATCAGTTTCATATTTTATTTCAAGTGCCGTTCTGTCAGGTCCCGTCATTTGGTCATCAGTAGACGAAGTGCGTTAAATGAGTGCCTTCCACCGTTTATAATTTTGCTCCGGGGCTAATGCAAAGCAAGAGACCGCCGCGTTGAATGTTATCTCAACCTGTCATATACGGAGATTAAATAAACCATGTCCAGCGTCGTACAAAGCGGTCCCCAATCACCTACGCCTCAGCTCCTCGTGGGAAAATTTCACGTTTTCTGTGACATGCACCGAGCTTTTAATCGACCCGCGCCTTCGTTGATTAATTGCAGGCTTTCAAGCTACTGGATCGTTTATAACCATCCCACAGAGTTTCTCACAAATTTTCAAATTAGACGTTTTTTCATGAATACAAAATCAACTTGATAAATATTTCTTTGCAAAAACTTTAAGATGAAAAATGACAGTACACTATACAATCTGAGTCAAAGAAAAAATTTTGTTTCTTGTTCAATATCAAAGTCAACCGATCTTTATTTAAATTAAAAATTTGATTTCGCAGAGATTGGTACAATTTTTTCATAATTCTTTATACATACGGTTGCATGAAATTCATCAGTCAAATCCAGTGCTGGATAATAAAGTTGTAAATTTACATTTTCAACGTGAGAAATAACATCATGGATTTATTTCATCCATTTCCATATTTATGAAATTAAAAATTAAAAATGTTGTTCCTGTGGCTCAGGTGTTCTTTTTTTTTATAATTTGGTGTCTGACAGTTAACCTGTCAAGAAACATCATTTTTGACATTATTCTCGGTTTCATTTCTCAGACAAAATCACAAATCTTATAACACTAGTGGGGTTGCGACGAGCAAATTTACGTTGGCGATGATAAATGGTGTTTCGGTTGTTCTCTCTTTATCTCTAGGCTCCTTGTCTCGCTTTGTTTGTAAACTAAGGTCACGGCTAGAAGCGCGGGGGTTAACTTCGATACGTCGCCCTTTTGCGCTCGCACGAACGGCAAGGGATCCACGCGGTGCCACCTCCGAGGGCGAAGCACACAAGACGAGCTTTCGCATATGTCCTCGTGACTGATAGTCCTCGCTTCCAGATGTACTATCCGCGTTACTTTTATCGCGACTTGTTTGTTCAGCTCGAAAATGCCAGCACCCACATTTTCGTGCAAAAATAGAAAAAAACGTACAAAGTGTGATGAGACTAATTCATACGGAGCTGTGATTATAATTCAGATTTTTTTCCAGATGGGAAAGAAGAGAGAAAAAAAAGAATGAGAGAATTATGTATGTTATTGGAGCTGGCAGTGTATGATAAATAAGTGATTTCAAGTTCAGGAAATTCTTTATGAGGCGCCCACTTGATTGCGTTTAAAATATAAGCCAGACGCTGCTGGAATCCATGATCACAAGACCAAAATTGTTCCTCGTACAAAACCCGCTAAGTATTCTTCCGACTTTTACTGTCAACTTTTTCGTACCAAAAAAAAATTCCACTTTAGTTAAAAAAACCAGCTACAATTTTTGGATTTTTTCTATATTTTTTGGAGAATTCTTTCATTGTAAAAATTGAATCTCTTTTTTTTCACACTTAACAGCTAAGAAAGCAACATTTATTGTAGGATTTTGAACGCGGCACCGCCTTTGGCGCGTAATCCTCGGAAAAGGAGAATTGTAGACGCCAATAAAATGATATCATGGGCCATCCGGAAAGTGCTTAGCGCGACTCATGCCAATAATATAGTAAACAAATGTGCCAGACGACTTTTATGAAACGATCGAGTTGACCGGCCACGTAACCCTATCGTGCGGTTCAAATAAAATTCGCCTAACCCTTGACCGGAGAGGGGATGCGTCAAGTGCTGCGCGTCGGATGAAATGTTAAATGCGGCCGCTGAACACCGGGGGCCGTCAATAAAACTGCCGTAAACTATTCGTCGAAATAAAGCACCTGCGTGGTTCGGTTGCTACGCCTCCCACTCTTACCTTTTGCTCGTTACGATCACTGTATTCATAAATCGTGGAATCTTCGAAATAATCAAGACATAAATGTCGTATTGAATCACCGAATTTCATTTTTCCGTTTCGATATTTTTAATTAACAGTAACGTTTAAAAGAGATTCTTGATAAAGAATGAGAAACTTATTTTAACTCTTCGCTCACGAATATTTGTACGCACTTTTCAACATTTTTTTTTTGGGAAGGCTTGTTATCGAAATAATATTTTTTCGAGTGTTTGATTGATTAAATGATAGCAGATGTCGCTAAAAAAATCTATGATATTTCAGAGGAGTTAGTCACATCGTTTGTCTGCTGTCAATAAAATTCAAGTGGCGTGGAAATGGCGGAAGGGGGGACGATTGCGGAAGTCAGTTACAATCGTCAAAAGCCACAGCTGGCACGTCGCGAAATTACGGGCCGAGATAAAACGTCTTGAGGAAGCGTTGACAAATGACGAAGGCAACTTTTATTATTTTAGATGGCGCCCATCAGAGGTTCGAGATATGTTTTACATACTTCGTAACGGCCCCCCCCCTGCAACGCGCATTACGAGCAGGGCGCGAGCCACGCGGTTTGACAAATGGCTTAGTGTTTTATTAGACAAAGTTTTTAAGGTACTCTCCGCGCCCGACGCCAAATAAAGATAAGCCGCGACTCGAATCCCAGTGTTTCGACATTTTTCATTTCTCGCCTGCCGACGCAACGCGTTATTAATAATTCCGGATAAAAAGCCGCGATAAAATTGTGTATCTAAATATTTTTACGACCGAGAAAAATACCGCGTTCTTCGTGGTTTGCTGGATACCACAAAGTAACATAGAAAAGAAAATAAACTCTCCAAATTAGAATTACTGAAATTTTGACTTTTTAACTAATGTTTTACTACTGAATTTAATCTTTGTTCAACAAAAAGAAGCTTTTTATTACTATTATTTATTTTTTATTTTTTTTTTATTGTATTAATTTCGTGAAAAATATAAAAAAAATAGAAAATTTTCCGCACAAAATATATAATAATACTATTTATTAGTATTAAAAGTACAATTCTTAAAAATTCAAAAAATATCAATTTTCTTCTCTTATCTTGATAAATAATAACAAAGTGATTTGCAGATAAGAAAATATATCTTGGAAAATTTCAACACCTTTCTGTCCGGAATTATTTCATCAAACAATCATTTCTCATCGCCAGTCAAAAGTTCCATCATTTCAACACCCAAAAGTACTTTGGCATGGGGGGAGAAAAAGTCGAGTGATGATATATCGCAAAAAGTTTAGAGCTCGATCTGTGATGATGATTCAGTGAGCTTGATCGTGACGTATCACGACCAACTCTCGAGCTTTCAAAATCACATCTTTGCCCCTCCCGCTTTTACGGGAGGTGCGTACTCAGACTTGGGTTTATTTTTTCAGTAACCCTTCGTATCTCGCTAATGCGCTTCCGTGGTACTTGCAATGAAAGACCCGACGTTTCAATCGCGTCTATTGAGAAAACACTCGATCCATCTAATCGCGAGTGGTTGCGGTTTGAATCTTGATTCTGTGGCAGTTTGATGTTTCGCGACATGACAAATTGCTGCGCGAAAAGAACGCGGATTGATAACACAGATGAAGCAAAACGAGCGCGGCGTTTACAAAATATTTATTAATTTGATCTCTTGGAGCGCGTGTGCGGGACATGAAATTTCATAATTTGCTTATTCGGTGGTATTTTCATAAAGGACAGCCGTCGATGCGACTGGTTTCTTTGCCAACCCTTTGTGACGTTTAATGAAATAACTGACAATTTTTACGCGCGCCGTTCACAAACGCATTTCGATTATTCGCGAAAAATTTGTTTGTCCGTTATAAATCAGATCGGCGAGTAATTCGGACGTGACGTTAATATTAAATTCGCGAGGCAACTTTTGGGTCGCGGGATGATGTAGTACCCAAGTTGGTGCCGTCGCCCCTCCCGCAGACAGTGCTTTAGTGCTTCCAGGGTAGCAATCTTTTATTATTAGCGCAGGTTTTACCAGACAATGAAACGAACGAAAGGAACGGAATATGATATTGTAGAGCTCGTCTCAGCACTGAGGGAAGCTATTGTCGGTCTCTTTGAATTTTAAAGTCAACGATCGATATGGCTCGGGGATGCGCCTTCAGCCATACGTTGCCGCTGTCGTACCTCCCCACACCAAAGTTTCCTCCACTTTCGCCACTTTCGTATCTTTAAATAACGCTTTCCACCGCGGGAAGAAAAACGCACTATAACTTTGCAGATACCGAAAAAAATAATTTACAAAAACAGTTTACAATTACAGTGTTTATAAATTTGAAAAATACTGGTCTTATGATTTTATGAACAAGGCATAAAATTACAGCTTTTTTGATTTCAATAAATTATCTTGCGAAATATATAAAATGTATAATAAAACTTAATCATTAATTGAAAATCTTTTCCGAAATAAAACACAACTTGTATCATATAATGAAAAAATAAATTTAAAGTGACTTTTTGAAAACAAAATTATAGATTGCGATTCTTAAATTTACAGATGAATTGAATTATCAGAAAATTTTATTATGATACATACTTTTTAACTGGCAGCCAATTTAGTGAAAAATGATACATTCGCATCCATCATATTTCCCACTGGTAATAAAAAATCGTTCCTAAAATCTTGACCAACACCGGACGACGTAATCGAGATAAAAGAAGTGGACAGTCCCTCTCTCGTGTGTAAATCGTTTTGAGACAGGGTGCGGCGTTGCGACTCGTAGCTTGATAGCTCCCTTTACCGGAACCCCGGAGAACGGTGCTTGTCACTAAATTGTCGTCTCTAATGATAAATCGCACCCCGACACGAGCTACCGGAGAATCAAATTGCAATTTGTTATTTGTAATTCCGAGTGGCGCTTAATATACTCGCGCGCTCACCCATTTTATGCCCTGCAGCGCTTTTTGCCAAAGGGTTAGCTGTTTCTGTCAACCAGATCGCAAGAAAACAGCGCAGGGGATTAATGTTGACAGCAGATATGCAACTACAAATACCGTGAATTTCACGTTTATAATTAAACCGTATTCATCACCAGGTGACGTTATAGTATCGTGAAATTAGACAACTGATTAAGTCGTTTTGTTTTGTTTGCTCAATGAAATAATAACAATGAATTAATTTTTCTTTGTCTTCATTGATTCAAACTGACAAAGAAAAATTGAAAAGAAGATTTCATTTTCAACTGGGAATATATTTTTCTATAAATTAAATAGAGGGGAGAAAGAGTGTTTATCTTATTTTCTGCACGTTCAACAAGGTACAAATTCAGTCGAGCAAACGCGATGAAGGCGCGGAGTCGCGCAGTAAAAAGGCAAAGAATAAGCAGGATTGGTCGGTGGGTGGCAGTTACCGTTTCGGTTATAGCTTTCGGAAGCCCTGTCGAATCCCATTCTTAGGCAAACTCGATAAGGCACTTTTTACGTGTGTATTTTTGCACGCATGCACGCTTATACACTCGCACCCCGGCATTCTTTGCGCCACCCCCCAAATCCCATCTGCGTTTCGCATCTGAATCGATATATACTTCGCTATAACAGCAAAATCATTCTGATACATTCTTTCATTCAATTTTCGTACACCATGACGAAGTGCGCGTTTTTTGATCGACTATCCATGAGACATCAAACAGTCGTGAATTCCATTTTTTGTCGCTATCTTCACAGGTCCGGAATTCGTTTATAACATTGTCCTCTGTCAACATTCCTTTTTTTTATAATTCAAACGTTGGCGTAAAATTTAAATCACGATCTCAAACGAGCTTCTTTTTTTATGGCTTTTTTTTTGAACGTTGGGAAAATGTGAGAATGAAGTCGGCAAATCTCGTGGAAAAGTATTGGTCTGCCTTTGTCAACTGGAGGGTAAAATAAATCAGAATCACGCGAAAATAAAAATCACTTTGCAGCATTGTGGAGACTCCGCTGGATGATTCGATTAAGGGCTATCGATGGTCGTTACGGGACCGGCTTATCGCGGTGGGGTCGCTCCTGCATGCCACTCTTACCCCAATTTCGTCGGTTTTTTTTGTTGGTCCCGTGGTGACTTGTGCATCATCATTGTCTTGTCAACCCTCGCCATCAATTCAGCGAATCCGAAATAATAACGATCTGATAAGAAATTCCTGATGGCTCGGGCTTCAGAGACAGAGCAGAATTGTTTGAAAGGGTTTTGAATTATGAATCGCGCGGGAAATGGCTTGGCTCTCAACTCGTAAACGTAAAAGCGCCTGGGATATAATAGAGCGAATCGAGGCTGCAAAGTGGAGTCCCTTTTTTTTCGGACAGCATTTTTCAATTCGAAGCTTTACGATAGTCATCTTCCCCAAAAAACATTTGTACATAAATCTGAAAATTATAGCGCGCATATGCCGTTACGTGGCGATAACCCCGCGACCCCTGCTATTGTGGCGAGTGATCGAAAATGCGAAAGCCTGATCGGTGGCATTTTGCATTTGCTACCGCTCCCCCTGAAAACTCAATCGATCGTCGCAAAAATCATCGACGAGCTCCTTACAACCCCGGCCGGAAAGCAAACAAGCGAGCGGGCTAATTATGTATCCCCTGCGGGACCCCCGCCGACAGGAAATGAGAATCGGCGAGTTTGGTTGGTGTGTGCGAGCTCGCTTTCAGTCGGATTAAACTAGATGCGCGGGCCTAGATAAACTGAGTTTATGTCCAAGAAGGACAGCGGTTTAATTAGACGGCGCAGAATCGCCTAGAAATGTTGATTGAAGTAAATTGTTTTCCGGGGGTGGAACATAGACTACCAGTTACAGGGAGACAATGCTGATTAGTCGACGTGATAACGGCTTATGTTAACGGAGTTTGTTTTAGAATCAAACTTCTGTGCAGGGGGTTGAAAAGGCACGGGATATCAATCAACTTTTCGGAAATGAAAAGTATCATTGCAATTTTAAATTGAATTAAATTACGATTGTAAAAACTAATTTAAAAAAAAGAAACGGTTTGTAGTTGAGTTCTCAGCTTGAAAATTAATTGTTACTCACTTTTGTTTGTTACTTGTTTTAGATTACATTTTGAAATTAATATATTAAAAATTTTTAACTCTGAGTCTCAGTTATCAAAAAATAATTTTTAAACTACTGCCAAAAATGCATCATCAATGAAAATCAGTTACAATCATGTATCGTAAAAAATTGGAAGTATAATAGAAAAGATGTCACATTTTGAGTTTTCAAGTATGAAGGTAATATGTTATATGAAAATGAAAATTTAACGTACACAAGATAGGCCACGGATCAATCAACTTTTGAGATATGGAAAGTATCATTCGTGCGAACGTTTGCGCGAGGGCGCCGAAAATTAATCTCAATTGTCGGATCATTTATCAAGACGTGTTACGGTACTGATATGAACTCGGTGACGCGCTCGCAACGTCGCCGAGTCTATTAGTCATAAAAAAGATGGACCCTCGCGAGTGAATCGCCACATTTTCAAAGGGGAGGCTTTCGGAAACAAAATTAATTCGCGAGTCCGAACGTCTTATTTCGCTCGCCTTATTGACGTTTGCGGAATGCTCGGCATCCTCTGATTGAATCCCCTTGATAAATGTTGCCGGGCCGGCAATATGTTGGATAATATTTGTAAGTTCGCGCTAGAGGGAGCTGGCGCTTTGATTGATTAATCAGACAGACCGTCAATTTTCTTTGCCTCTCATAATCAACTGAAAGAAACGAAAGAACGACTCTAGTCGGGTTTCAACGACGCCTAACGACTCCTTCCTTGACGCTGCCTAACGATTCTCACTGGGATTAAAAGAAAGTCTCCGTTTTCCGTAACCGGATCTTCCGAGAACCTGACTCACAAAACAGTCCCTAATTAATCGTCACGCTGGAGATGTCTTTTAAGTTTTGACACAAAAAAGAAGTATCTTTTTATGAACCTCCTTTCACGGTTTTTCAGTCCTGCGTCCTCAAAAAGCAAACAAAAATGAACCCCCGACGTTGGAGCGAGAAATGAATGCGGAAATTTTTGAAGGCTTGAGGGGGGGGGGGAGACGTTTCTTTATGCGAAATGCATATTGGCTGATATCAAACGGCCGAAAATTGAACGCCGCGATGTTAAAAGGACTGTCGTTGACAAACGGCGGCATACCTTCGGGACGCGTCCTTTGTCCTCCGGATGGCAGCAATCGTTGTCGTCATTATCGATACGTGTTATGCGAGCGATGCCTTTGATTCGGGCGGGTCGGAAAAACGCCGAGTTCACGTGTTTCGGCGGCGCTAATCTGACAAATGGCGCCAGGGGGAGCACTCAGGCTCGCGGCTCGAATCGAACCGCGGACCATTAAGTCGAAAGTTAATATCATTAAACATAATATTGGGCGCATCTGGGAGCCGCAGAGCACTTTCCACGTCTCTCCCGTTACCCTCGGAGCTTTAATTTTTTAATGAGAAAATGCTTTCAAAGAGCCCGGGAGAGAAATATTGTGTCGACGCGCGGGATAAGTTACGATCGCGTTAAAGAGATGGGAAGCCTTCTTCGGCGACTCGCAAAATGGCTCCGTTATGATTCCAAGTCGAACTCTCGTTCGCGTAAAGCACGATGAACCTTGAGGTTGCTAATTATTCGTGTACACAGAACGCGCTCTTGATGAGCCAGAAGTAGATAATGAACGCGCCGCGTCCTGTACACCAAACGCACACTGTATCAGCTTTGCTCGTCCCGGCAAATGTATTTGGGTTTGCAAATATTTTGCACATAATATTTACTCTAAAAACGACACTCTCAAGCTATGTGTAATGTTCCATTAATTACAAATTAAATGAGCTTTTAGCCACGATCTTTGTTCTTTGTTTTGAAACTGTGAAAACAAAAAAAAATGAATTGCAAAATGATTTTTGACGTATGAATGAGTATACTCAATCTTCGACATTTAGAATACGATTGGCGAACTATGATTAATTACATCCTTGCTTAATTACATATCGGTATCAGAACATCAATGCCTGTTGGATATTTCACAAATGAAAAAATTAAAGAAATATTGCTTCAATTAGAGACAATGTTTTGTAATTTCAAAAGTAAAAATTGAAATGTATAATGTAAATTAATTTGAAACTAAAATATAAGTTTGAATAACTTTATATATGTTCTTGATGTGTAAACTTGTTACGATTTTTTGAACCTTTTTAAAACTCTATGAAAATGTAATTTAAAAGTAGGAAACAGGGAAAAACATTTAGCTCGTTACAGTGTAGCTGGTTCATAATGTGATGTCGAAACAGAAATCTTAATTATTCGAGGTTGAAAGTTCGGAGGTAACGAGGGGAGACATCAGAGGATGAAAAGTTGAGAACGAAGTGGCGGCGTTCGAGCGGGCATTTGTATTTTCAATCGTCCGATCACGTGTTCAATTATACTCTGAAAGAGAATGCTCGAGCCAAATGGGCTTCCATAAATCAGTCGCGATGTCGTAGCTATCATAATTGATATTTCAATCGCGCCAATACGTCTTGGCTGGATCGAAATCGCAAATGGTGCCGACGACACGAGCGAGCAAATCGTCGTCGTTCGAACCATCACTTATCTTCCTACGCCACGGCCAAGCCGCTAGAATAATTCTTTAATTAATACCCTTAGCGAGACCACCTTCGCTCATCGGTCAATTTATACGCGCGTACGTTTCTGAAGTAATGGCTGAACCTTTTTTCGCTTTCTGTTGCAGGCTCAGGGAAGAGAAGAACGAAGCCGACCGAGTGCTGGCGTTGGACCACAAACCGCGCGACCTCAGCTCGCACAATGGTGAGTACGAAAAATATCGTCGTTCAATTCATCATCGAAGAGTACAATCTTATGCTAATGTCTGATTGCTCATGCTCAATTCGATTGTAATTACATACTAGCTGCAATTTAGACATGACACATTGATCGAGGAAGTGCATTTTTCAGACTAAACAAATAGCCGATTCGGAAACGCTATAAATTTTAGATAGAAATGACAAGTAGGTTTCGTGCCAGGTCACAGGTCGCAGGGGAGATGAAGTTATGGCAAGATTTGAAATTAGCATAGAGGGCGGAAACGTTAAACAATTACACCCGAGGTGAAGATTTATGCAAACTTGAAATTAAATTGTCTGGTGATTTTCTTCTCTCATTATTCCGAACAATGAAAAAGAACGACTTGTAATTGCAAAACTTGAAATGCTTTTAAAAATTGAACAACAAATGAATTTGCTCAGCGGCATGCAAAGTCAATACTATCGAGTTACGTAAATTGTTGATGTTCGACTTAAGGTGCACACAACAGTTCATAGGAAGTAATAACATTTGACTTGGAGTCGATATTTTAATTAACTCACCAATGAATAACCATAATTGAAATAAATCACATTCTACATCTCACTTTACGTAATTCAATCTGACAGGATTTGTATATTCACGAATGTCGAATAGTATTATTTATTGCCATCGACTTATCGGAGCAAAACAATATTTCATCTACTTAAAAATTATCATTCACACACTCTAATGCGGCTGAGCTATTATTACAAAATCATTTACTCAGAAACATAAAATACAAATCACGTTTTCAACAAAAATAACTTGAATTTATAACTTCTATGCTAATGTAAAGATAAAAACGTTCGTTCATAATAGTATCAATTTTATTATTTCAGAATTACCAAGATTATAAAAATTGGACACCAAATAAATCAATCTTCGAACGATAACTTGAAACTTTTGTGACGTGATACAATGAATTCCTTTTTTTATATCGGAATTCGATCATTTCACATAATTGGCAGTCGAATATCCGAAAGATTCGAAAAGAAGACCGAGGATATGAGCCTTCTGCTTATATCCTCAACGAAGAGACTCCTAATCGCTATAAAGGACGGATTGATCAATCGTTTGATTGAAGCTTAGCCACGTAGAAAAATTCGAAAGAGAGTGCGATTGAACAAGACCCGCGCATCGGTGCCCCTGGCGCTTCCCCGGAACTCGCTCTTATTTCTTTATTTTTTCTAGGCCAATCTTTTATTTCGGTCTGTACTTTTTTTTTTATTCCACTACTTTGCGCGCAGTACGAGCCGGAGGTTCTTGACGTTTAGGGGCTTTCGAAGATTCGATATCGAGTTTCGCAGTGGCGAATCCGCAGGGCCCGCCGTAATATTTTAATCCGAGCCCTTTATCTCGCGCCTTCGATATTTCAAACCTTTAAATATTTCACAATTTCTTTTCTTTTCCTAGAAGCGAGACCGAGCGAATTAATAAGACAATATCGCGACAAAAAGGTGAGGCATCGCTCAGAGGGACCCTCGGCTTTCCGGTTTAGCGCGGACTCGCTCGCCAAACAAGATCCATCCACGTCAGGATTAAAACGTCGGATCAGATGCGCGAGGGAAATGGTCGGAAATGTGAATTGGAAATAAGAGCGGAGATCCGGAAAGGGGACAGCGAGTTCTAAACGGGCACTCCGCGGGGAGCAAATAAAATCCATCAAGATGTCAAGACAAGCCGCAGTCTAGCGATAAGTGACTGCGAGTCTCAAAGCCCGAGTTTTCCGTTGAAATAGAAAAGTCCACTTCTCTCGCACAATTGATGTGCTTCATTCATTTAATTCACTTTGCGGAAAACCGCTGAATTTATCCAGAAGTACAGAAGACGTTTATGGAGCAACATTTTTGAGCAACATTTTTGAAAAGTTTCAACTAAAAATCAACTTTAATACACTAAGTTTTTAAAGAAAAAATTTGTCGGCCCTATTGTTGATTTGACAAACGTTCAATGAAAAACAGAAATTAGTATTTAGGTTGACATTAAAATTTGATTTGTAGGATTCTTGAAATTGTATTCATGTTGACATTGAAATTTGATTTTTTAGGATCATCGAATGGGCCGAGTCCGGTTTTGAATCTGTCGAAAACCGCGGGAAGCGGCAGTGTAGGAGAACACTCTGGCAGCGAAGCTGGGGCGTCGCATCGTTCGCACGAAGACGACGAAGAGGACGACAACCTGTCGGAAGAACTCGAAGATGACCACGACAAAGACGAAGGTGAGCCCATATCTGATAAGGCCCAAATTTCAGCGGACTCGTTTCAGATAACGAATCCATCAAATCGCAGCTCGTTTTATTTTTCAATCCGACACAATATCTGCCGAGAACTAGAAATGACAAATCGATTAAATTGCGGTCTCGAGTTTCTTGCAAGGCTAAAAACAAAGAATCGAATCGTGTCATTCGAAGGCGAAACCCGAGACCGTTGATTGGAGGCCCATCACGCTTCGGCGCATATCGCATATGTAAAATAATTATATCGGTTTGACTGAACATGCTACGCGGCTTCAAGATGAATATTCTCTGGAGCCTGACCCTCTCATCGATCATCTTCAAAATAAAGAGAGTCGTTTTCGCACTCCCTCTCTCTCTCTCTCTTATTTTGCCGTCTTATTCCTAAGACGTCACTAAATTTAGTTCGCAGCTCACTTTGCTATGGCATAGTAAAAAAAAATTTTTATAGATCAATGAAATTTGTAAATGTTGATAAATCAAACCTCAAGGTGTTTATATTGTTCAAAACAGACCGATTTTGTTATTTGACTTGTTTAGTATTTTCATTTACCTTTATAAAATAAATTTTTTATCATCTTGAAGAATGAAAATGTACTTGTTTTTTATTGAGAAAACATAAAATAAAAGAGCAATGAAGTTATTTTGAAAAAACTTGAAATACAGTTGAAAAAAAGAGTTAAAGAATAATATTTTAATCTTAAAAACAAATTGAACCTTCCACAAGTTCAACTTAAACTTGAAATGAAAATCGAAAACATGAAAAATGGGCTGCGTTTCAGAACGAAAATAAAATCAATTAAAAAATAATTATGAGATCTAGATTGATTAAAAATTATAGTAATAAGATAAAAGACCTTGTTGCATTGATCCATGAAGTTAATAATTACACATGCGATAGCATCCGTTGGGGTAATTGAAATCGCAAAATTGATATTACTTTCTGATTGGCTGCATCTTCTCGAGACCAAAGTTAAACTTAGGGTATTTAGTTTCAGTTTAAAGTGAAAGATGGCCAGCGATAGCATCTCGGTATCGGACTTGTTTCTGCTGCTTTCGTTTAAGCGGAATAATCATGAGAATTCCTAATGGATGATTCCATTGTCACTTGGGCGCGTTAATTGGATTCCGAGCTGAATCGTGCATTCGCAAAATTATCGTCGTGTCAACGGCAAACGTACACTTATTAACCTAAGCCGGACCAGCTTGGGCATAAATTATCCAAAAGCATCGCGGTCATAAAACACCGGGCCGTTCGATTGCGCGTTTCCTAGTAAATTATCAAGGTTCGCACGAGACACACACGAAATCGCGAAATTCATATTGCAGCGAGAATCATGTCTCGCAGCGTGTATGCATCGGTACATCCTACCCATGGTGATCGAAGTAGAACCCCATCGAACGCCCGTGGGAGTGTACACGTCTGTGGAATGCCGTTCGGGTCTGATTTAATGAGACGCAATTTTCGATCTCTTTTCCTCTCTCTGCTTTTATCTCTGTTCAAATAGCTACCACAACTATTTTCCATATATAAATGCAGACTTTTTTTTGTCTATATTCCTCGCTCGACGGAAAATTGGAATTTGAACCCGAATCAATTTCAATTAAAGGATACCGATTTGGCGATTCGTCGGGTCAAATATGAAAATAGCACTTGAAAGAGGGAACGAAAAAAATAGCATTCGTCTTTTTGTTCGGACAAAGTGAGCGCCGAAAATTGCGTGCGTTATATATGAATCCAATATCGCTGCACGACAGTCGAAAGTGCGGGAGACATTTAGCAGCATTATCGTGGATGTTATTTCGAAGGCGATAATTGTAATGGTACGTGGACAACATAAACTTATAGAAATGGGGAAGGTGGATGCAGTGAGAATCGCTATCAGAAGGTGCCGGTGCGAGGTGCCATAGTATATCGGCCACGCGCAATAAGTAACCGAATGCCGTTTCGTTGTAGGTGTGCGCGCGCTGATAATTAAAAGTCGATGCAATAAAGTACGTATCATTGGCCATAAAGCAACGGCTCTGTGCGGTCCCGAAAGAGCGCGCAGGCAAACGGTCTTAAGTGAGTCGAACCCACGCCTGAGACGTTTCCGATTTTCGGCCTCCAATAACCATAACACATCTTTTATTCCCGCAACTTAAAAGTATCGGAAACTTATCGATTTAAAAGGATTAGTCTCTTGCTTCAAACTTGCTCTCTTATTTCCTTTAATCACAATTATTTTATTTCACACAAAAGTTCACCGTCATAAATTTGATATTATAATGTTGAAAACAATCATTTTCATGCCGTTGAATTGTTCATCGATGTTGTTTTGTAAAGTAATTTAAAATTTTTATCTTTTTATTTCAATTTTTTATTCTGCAATCATTTCATTTCAGAACAATTTTGAGTGTTGAAACATTTACAATGTTTGAAATATTTTTCAACCTTTTAATTGAACCATACTTTCGTAAACGACATACGTCTGTGGTTTTCACGATTTATATATAAATTTGAAATTGCCCGTCCAGCTACAAGCTGTAATTTCATACCGATTACCCTCGATTACTATAACTCCGAATTATCGTGAATAGATATTCCTCCGAATGTTTCGAGAACCGTCGTTATTTTAACCGAGCAATATAAACCGTATAATTACAAAAAAACGATACGAAAATAAACCTGCTCATATTGCTTGAAAATCGACAATCGGAGGGTCAAAAGAATAAAAATGGAATTGCAATCAATTTTGTGAATGCCTTTTATTTGAAGATAAAATTTTAATCGCACACATTGTAGTCTTCTGCAAAGTGGCAATATATTTCCAAACGATTTACATACATCGCAATATGTTTGTCTCCCTGATAATCGTTGCGCTCATTATTATTTTAATGCAAAACACTTTTTACGAGCAAATCTGACGGATTTATCTGTGATTTAACGATAATAATGAATCTGTTCGACAGCTGTTTTTGTACAGTAAAAGATTTTTTTCTCCGCCATAATTCAAATTAAATTTATCATCCATAATTAAAAAGGAAGCAAAAGTGAAACATACAAAAGCAAAAACCGTTTTTATTTTCTTCCCGCAAAAGTGTCGCTGAACTTGAACATTCTCAAAAACCAAGTGCTCTCACACAGTTTGTAATGAAAATCCTATCAATTCCAATTTATTAGTGAAGCAAAACAAATGATCATCGCCGTGCAACGAGTGTCTGATTAATTATCAAATTGGACTGATTTTGAGTATCACCTTGTTCAAACATGATACGCCATAGGAGAGGATTGCATGCGTTTTAGGGACGGTTAATACAGTGCGTTCGTTCGTTTGCGGTGACGTTAAATCAAAAGCCGACGATGGGCAACAAGTAGGCGTCGCAGTGCTTACGGCCTTCAGACACGCACATGATATAAGTCTTGAACGTCCGGGACACTGTTCACCTATCTGTTCTGATAATTTATACTATTGAGTTTCCGTAATCGGTATACTCACTACAAATGATTTCATGAGAAAAAAAAATGTCTACAAACATGGATGTATATGTAAAAAAAACTTTCATTCCAACAAATGAAATTACATATCTTAAATACAATATCATATAGATAAAATTTTAAGGTGTGCATATGCTCAACTGTTGACTGTAAATTAAAAAGTTTATTCGATTGTTTCAGAACTCTCAGACGTAGGAGAGAACCATCCTCTAGCCACACGCGGCTCGGAGAGTCCCCAGGCGCTGAATTATTCGCAGCTAGCCTCGGCGGTCGCGGTGTCCCAGAGCACGCAGGATCCCTCGGTGTCGACTTTGCTGAGAAACATTCAAGGCCTGCTCAAGGTCGCTGCCGACAACGCTCGTGAGCAGGAGAAACAAATCAACTTCGAGAAAGGTCAGTGGCAGGGCTTTCTTAAGACACTTGAGGGCGCTCTCCACAATTTCATTATCTTCCAGCTCTCTCAAAGTTACATTAAACGATCTTAAACGACTGTCGACTTCTCGTTCGCTCCAATTTCTTTTTTAAAACTTATGAGAGAATTAACATTGATTAACCACTCGGTTAACATGATACATCTGCATTGTAAATATTATCAAATATTATGAATCACCATGGTGATTGTAGAGAACGAATATGTATTTAATGAGGATCTTTAGTTTTAAGATTAAACGTTCAAATGTAAGACTCAAGTTATAATTTATTATCAGAAGTGATGTTCGTTTAAATCAAATTTAATTTAGAGAAAGACAAAAGGTAAATTCGAAGGTTGACATATTTTGATCTAGAAATGTTTTTTTTAATGTGGATTATTTAAATTTGGTATAAGTAAATTTTTGAGGTAATTCTTAGACGTACGTCTGTAAGATTCATGGTATAACCGGCGAATTTGCTAGGTCTAGAAATTAAGAAAGCGGTTTGATAAGTATGACTTTCAAACTGACATTGCTATAAAGTATTGATATTGACTTTATAACGTACCCCGGTTTCAGTTTACGAAACAATGTTAAACCCCTAGTGTTAACGTTAATCGACTTGTGATATCCATAACCGTTAAGTGACTTACTAGAAATCGCGCGTTGACGATCGTTTTCAACTAGTGTCTGATGTACGATTATAACTGCAATATTGTTTTTGGTAGTATACTGTAAATACGTGCAAGATGCTTGGTTCATATTTGTCGGTCATCGTTTAGTGTGTAACTCATACCTGCTTGCTGACTGTAACTATTTATCTGACGATCAATCATAAACGTATCATTAAAGTTACTGCAATAATATTAGTGTAAAACCATGAATACAAAATTGTAAAATCACACAGGAAAAAAAAAGGTTGGTTGTGTATGCATGCCTGCCAGGCAACCATCTGGTAACTAATCTCAAATAAACGTTCAAGTATGAAAAAAACATTCACAAATTGTGCCTGGTTTTGAGTCGAGTAATCGCAGTTCAAGATTCATATAACAATTCAACAACAATGTTCCGAAGAATTTCCGAGTTCTATAAGTGGTCTATAACTGCCATTGCTCGATTATACCTGTTCATGATTCTAACCATCAATCCATCAAACTTTACATCTAGAAAAAAAAGAACATTCGAGGAACGATGGAATACATTTTTTGTTATTCTCTTAATCGGTGGATTAGCAGAGACAAAAAAAAATAGTAGCACACATTATGGAAAACAAATGAAAACAAACGATTGACAATCACGAGAAATTGGCACAGATTTTTTGCGAATTGGGTGTGGTAAACTGATCCTGAGGCAACCTCGCCGTAGCATCGCCTTGGCAAAGGACAACTGAGAGATCGCGCGCCAAAGGCATTTCACGTGGCTTAAGGCGAGGTAACACGATCTTATGCAAAGGCATCTGCTGTAAGTCGAGCTGGTGATGCAGTCGGGTATTAAATCGGTTCAGCGCTATCAGTCGTAACGTTCTCGACTATGTTTGTCCGCTCAACTGCTGTCGTTACGCATGGTAATTGGAGCTGCCGGGGGATGTAATGAAAATAATTTTGTGACTGGTTGTGGCGGGGGAGGGACGAGGAAATCACAAAGAGCCGAGAGTTACAGGCTATGAAAAAAAAACTTATACGGAACATTAAAAAATAAAAAATAAACAAACAAGAGAATGAAAAAGGGAAGGCAAAAAGTAACAAGGAACGTGGCAAGTAAGTAAGCGGGTCTGCGGTAAGTCAAGTACTTAGTGGGAGAGACAATATGAGATCCTGGAGGAGCCTATCTGCGATCATTCGTGAGATAAAGCGGCGTATTGTAAGGCCCCGGGGGAATATCAAGTGGGGATTGAGTTGTAGCCGCGAGTGGAGGATCTTATGTAGATTCCTTGTAGATCGTGCACCCGATTCGATCGCGATCGGCTGCCTGGTTGCGGGTTAATTAAAATTGTACGGGTCCCGGCCGATGTCTTTTTCTCGGTGTCTTTTTCCGCTTGCCGGGATATCTTAAGCTTCCTCGCCTCCCAATAAAGTCTTCTTGGACCCGCGCCTGGGAGGCGCTCGCTTGAAATATACTAGCGCCGCGCCGGCCACGCACTCTCCCGACCAGGATGCACGAATAATCCTAACGAATGTGCAGCCCACGCTTTATCAGCGTGATTGTGTGTAAAACAGCCACCGCTCTTTCCATATAGTCTGCCCAATTTAATCGACTCACGGAACCGCGAATAATTGTCGCTGACCGTCTCCTACACCAGCCTCCTTGCTAACTTGTAACCTCCCCGTGTACTCGATTCAAGGAAAGGACATTTTTAGCATTCTAACATTGCCTCACTTCTTTTTAACCACTCGCGTATCCTGTATTTTTATTATCCTCCACAATGGAATCCGGTGAATTTTCAGGTACAAAGTCCCCCCTGAGCTCAGCTTTTCTAGCAAAGTCATCCTCATTATAAGTGCAGTAGTTTTATTTCCGTTCGTTCTCCCAATTTATAACGTCTAGTTGGAAGTAGTTCATCGGTGGCCTTGGCAAAGCCCCGTTTGTTGATTACAGATGTTTCTTTGATAAAATTTGCTGGCCTCATCTGAACCCCCCTGGAAATTTAATTTAAACTTTCGTTTATTCCTCGTAACTTTTCTCCAAGTTAATTATAGTCAACATCAGGAGAATGTCGAGTTTTCTTTATTGGCGAACAAACGGGATATCTTGTATCAACAGCCATTATCTTATAATTGCATCGACACCTAGACGCAGGCAGTGTTGTTCTGCGAAACAAACAAGGCAGTCATTATTGTTCCGCCTGCGCAACCCCAAAAGATACTGTTAGAATTTCCAATAATTGTCGATCTACATATTTCATATCGCTGGTCGATATCACTGCGGAATTCATGGCCCGTGGAGCAACTTATTCGAGATTGCGCAATGCCCTGTCATGGCCGTGAGCGTCGAATTCGATGTAACTGGCGTGCTCGCCGATAAGCCGGGAAACTGCCATTTTTACGGCTCTCTTTTTCTGCTAGAGATCGCTTGTCCCTTACCTTCCCATCTATCCCTTTCAGCTCTCGTGCAACAGCGCTTTTATTGTGTTGGCTGTTTACTTTAATTAGCGAGCGTATTGTCTTCAATTTAATGAAGAGACCGGAATTAGTTTATTGGCCTCGGAACGCCCTGTGTATGTATAAGTAATCGCACGGACAACCCAGCATCGTTACCTGGTGGCGCTTGCCAATAAATACCTCGCGCCATTTACCGGCCTCATTCTCAATCAGGACTCTCTCGGTACCATTTTTACCTGTAACTGGAAATAGGCATACTTCTATAGTCATTTTGTAGATAACGCAATTTTTACTCTTAACATAATCACATAAATATCTACTTCATAAAAATCGCAGAAAATTCAATCTCTAAATCCGCAACATATGTATTACTTTTTAATTCAAAAAAATGAATGTTATAGTTTCAAAATAATTGTTTTTTTTTTCATAATCATAACACATTCTTCACAGTTATATTTTTATATAACAAACTTGTTGCAATCATATCAAACATCTTGAATGTTTGTCTTTATGTCATAAAAATAAAAAGAAAACAATGGAGAAAATAAATTATGATTCATTTTACATGGACTTGTAAATATACATTATATAACGCCGGATCAACGTTTCAATCGCAAAATAAACTCTTGACTTAATCAGGATGGCGCCAACGGTCTTTTCTCTTTCGTCCAGGTCGATCCCCAGCCCAAGTACCAAAAGGCAAACGAAGAAACTGCTTGATGCTCCAGTTGTTCATTTTTGCACATACGCACACCTCTCACAGGTACCTGAGACGAACGACTTCCTTTGCATACATCAATTACGTCTGCGGTTCCCATTATTAGCCGTCTATAATTTATTACTTTCGACCTTAATAAGCATAATAGTTCCCATGCTAGTCACCCACACGAACGAGGCCCAGCATATTGTATTTCATGTGCGTCGTGCGTGTACGACCTCTGACCCAAGGACAATCGTTAAGGTAGCGCATCAGGCGTTGTGGCGCAGCCAAAGTGCGCTCACGGATATTTAATTATCCGGCCGAGCAAAGCGAGCAACAAAAGGTGGGGCCGAAAAAGAATGCAATCGTAACTCGTGCGGCCCGGGATATATCTCAGAAGTTTTGGCTGACCTGCGATATGCTAACGATGTAGGCGAACGGCCCCGCCACGACACGTTCGTTTACATCTACGTTTATAACTCACGGAAGCCCCGGTGTGATATCGCATACAAATTGTTAGGCCGGATTCAACGACTTACTTCCCTGCTCCAACATTGTCGATCTACTTTTTTTCCCTCCCATTATTAATCTCACAACTCATTTTTCTCATTCAATTTTCTCATTTTATATAAAAAGAAATTTTTAAAGAAAGAACATTTTCCAAATAAAAATCATCGGCTGGACATCTTTGGAATTCGCTAATAAAATTTTATCCCATGGATACTTTTTAATGAGAGACTATGCAGCGACATTCGTAGAAATTGGCCGGAGTATACATTCGAACGTGTTGTGCGGACTGTGGGGGCCAAAGATATAGGATTAATTGTGGTGCACCCTACGTTTTAATGGGTGTTCCGCGCGCACAAGGTATGTGCCGAACCGAGTGCCTAAATAAGGATGAATAAGATCCTGAAACAATACGGTGTCAGCGCGCCACGGTCGATGTTGGTTCCCACCTCGGCGAGGAAGCTACAGCGCATAAGGGATTGTCAATTAAAGAAACTAACAAACTCAGAGGGCAACAGCATGAGAAACTACAAAATGTTGGAAAAGAGCGGAAACAAAAATTCAAGGCAACGCTGGCCAGGCCTTTATCACGGTGGCGTAACCGGTACTGTACTGTATGCAACAATGCATAGTATATTTGAGTCATAACCATAGGTTTTAGGCAGAGCGATCAAACTGATCCCGTCGACTTTGATAACGATCTTTCATTGTACCGTCGACGTTAGCTTTTCGCTCGGCAATTTCTGCGTAACAGCTTGCTTAAATTTGTCCAAACGTTTCGTATATCTTTCGCTCGTTTTATTCGGAGACAGAAAAAAAGAGGTAGCAATATTGAAAAAACACGATTTAGAACGTGAAACCGAGCGAGAGACAATTGGAGAACGTGTTTAAGCTGAGCCGCGCCCCGGAGACCGATAAATTATGGCCAGCATGCAAATAGGCGGCTGATTATTTATTTAACAATAAAAGAAGCCACGTAAATCGTCCTCCACGTTCTGCAGCACGGAGAATGACAAATGGGCTCCGACAATGTGTATTTCATATGCTGCGTTTTGTAGTTTCTTTGTGGACCCATCGTATCATCGTTCCTTTCCGAGTATTGAATACTTTATTTTTCAACAGGTGTGTTCCATTTAGTATGATACACAAAAGAGTTGTTTTTTTATCAATCAACAAATTAAATGAATGCTCGATTGAAATATCATCGGGATTTTAAAACGGGAATGGTCTTTTGAAAAATGTTTATCTGGTTCTAGCTTGAGAATAACGACGGTTTTATTGGTCTATTCAGAGGTATACAAAAATGCCTATATATAATAACTCCAATAACAAGTAGTCTGAATGGCTCTGGTTTCCATGAGAATGCCCATCAACCGACGTTTCACTTCTCTCTCAAGTATAAAGAGTCCCGTTCCAATTAGCACTAAATGCTCCATGAATATTCTCATTAAATGCCGCTTTAATTTATTCTTAAAATAACTCTCCGCGTAGATTTTGTATACTTTATTGCAGATATCCTAATCACATTCCCATGAAAATCGTTGGTGAATGCGTCGAGTTTCTGTCCTGTCTTTCTTTCCGCCGAGAATATCGTGATTTTTTAATGGACTGTTTGTTTTGCGAATGGAAAAAACAAATGCACATTTGAATTTCAATTTTCATTTGCATTCCTGATTGATATCAGCTTGTACCTAAAAAAGAAAATAGTTTTCAAAGGTAAGTTCCACACAAATTTATACTTTTAACGAAAAAGTTTTAATTTGCAAAATAAAAAAGCCAAAGAAAAAGAAAATACCAACAGCATGATTAAAAGCCAACAAATTAAAAATTTGTCGAAACGAAAATGGTTGTTTGATCGTACAATTAAATTTTGAAATGAACAAAGTTCATTTGAACTTGATTATTTGTCGGCAAACAAAATGTTGATAGGTAGCGTTGAACAATAAACAGAGCCTGCTCGAAAGCAAATAAAACACGTAATTTAGGGGTAATAAAAGTCTGTGAGGACGATTGCGACCGGTGGCCACTCTCGCATGGGCCTCTGATTCTGTGCCATTAACGACGCCGTTTATTGCCGCGAAGTACGAATATTTTGTTACACTCGACGTTGCGATGTTACACGATGAATAATATACTGAACGCGATGAAGCAACACTGCACCATTGTACAAACTTGTCCCGTGTTATAACTCATCTAGACACTTGGTCAAACAATAACAAACTTCTTACTTTTTACTTCACTTTACAATTTTGACAAATTTTCCCGTCAAATAAATTTAAAAAAAATTGTCTGAAACTAATCATTTTTAACTGTTCTGGTGATTAAATTTGTTATTTATTCTTTTTTATTTGTTGAAAATCAAGATAGATGTGTCAATAAACTAGGGAATAGTGAAATCTTGATTCACATCCGGAGGCGTTGAATCAATTTTGAAAAATCACTTTCAAGAATTAGCGGGATCGAAATTACTGAACGGTCGTAAAACGAGCACATGTCATGACCAATAAAAAATGAATTTGAGACAAGATAAAGAGCACTTTAACACCAATAATCAGTCTTATCCGTCAGTGAAGCAACGGACTCATAAAATGCTTGCATTAATCGTCGTCGCTGTCTTTACGCGTGTACTCGTAACTCGTCGGACACGCTGCGATAATGTAACTCGTAATCCAGAGCGTATCGGTCCCAGGCGGTACACTTGTCTGCGATGCACAAGACGCGTCTCCTTCGAGCCGATTAAATTGAAACTCGGTGCAAATCTAATCTACACGCAGGTGCGTAAATCGGGGTGAAAACGTAGACTCACTCTCTCATTAGAAATAACAATAATTCAACAACCAGGCATATCTTTTGAATTTTGCCAAGACCGAAATACCGAAGTCGGATTTATCGCACCTCACATTCTTTGAGCACTCGGAAAATTTATCTCCAACGCAGAAAAAAATATTGCTGAAGAAGAAGGGGCAAAATTAGATAGACGCGTGAAAATTTATTGAAACAAGATCGTAGGATCTTGTAGTAGTTAATTATTTGCAATTGCAATGCAAAAAATGGCGGGGGATTCTTCATTATCGACATTATATTTGATGATTATCGGTTTTTTGCGAGCCGAACGCCGAAGTCCCTCCGTGCAAGCAATAACTCTCACAGATAGAAGCTGAAAGACAGTTTCTTTGCAAGGAGGCCTATCGCGGAACGCGAAAACCCTTTCCGCCGTATCTCGCAGGCGGCGGTTTCAATTGCCCTGGCTGGGCGTTTAAGATCTTATTGACCCTCTCTGACCTTTCCCCGTGTGCACCTCTAATCACCTTCTTCCTTCTATGAATTCAGGAAACACGGTATTCGACAAAGTTTTTTTTTATTCAAACAGATCAGAAAACCTTCTTTCTTTTCTTGTTTTATTTCGAACAAAAAAATTCTATTTATTGATAAAAATGAAAAGTACCAAAAATTTAATTTTGTAAATCGAAATTGATTTGACTTTAATATCCTTTTGATTTGTTGTTTTTTTTTCTTGTCAAATTAAACTAAAACTTTATTTCAAAAATAAATTTAGATCATATCCTGTATTATTGTAGAATCTATATATAGTACTGAATATTTCAGCCATAGCAAATGAATAGCATTTGAATAAGTGGATCTAACTGAAGATTTGGTGGTCAGTTTGCAATAATGCCGCGAGTCCAGTTGTGTGATCAATTATTCGTACTCGCGAGTCTCGATCTCTCGCGGCCGAATCTAATCCTATTTGCGCAGATCCGTTAATGGTTAATAGTAGACGAAGTGGGCAGCGACCGGAACAAGGGCTAAGTCCGTCTTAAATCCCGACGGAGGTAACAACCCTTGGACGAAGTAATCCGAACTCAGCGACTATTGACTTCATCCTTGTTCTTCGAGTCTGACGAGAAGCAATCGACCAACCTCCGACTTGGAAACTCATTAATTATCGAAACGTCATCAATATTGATGCACCGGCGTGTTTTGCACAGAACGTATTAATGTTTCCCAGAGTTCCCTGTTGTACAAATTTTCATCATCAAAATATGAAGATTACAAAATCGAAGAAAAGAAAGCAACAATAAACACTCGTTCATTAACAAGCATAAGAAACAATTTTGTTATTCAAATTGGTTGTGTCAGACACAACAAAACGAATGAAAAAGAACGAACAATTCTAAATGCGATGAATTTATGGAGGACGAGTTGGAAACGTTAATCTAAATTCAGCGGTTGTGAGAAACACGTTGAGCACAGTAGCAAGTGTTGTCCAAGGAGTGTGGCCTTAGGGCCGGACCAACTTGCACGTTTGCTTAATCACGATTCTCCTATATTATGCAAGGATAGAAACAATAATATTGCCAATCCACCCTTCGAATGTACCACTTAGTTGAGACAAATAGTACGACATTAAGCTTAGCTCGGATTAAGATGGCTGATAAATGCAGTCTCTTAGAGCGTTGTCCGCAATGGTAATCCACTTCCCACCGATGATTTCAAGCAAAATGGAAGAAAGGCGAAAGAAAGACGGGCGTAAAAAAAGTAAAGGATTTTTTGCGCCAGCGAAATGGGATCGGTGGTCACCCATGAATACGTAATGTTGATTCTCATTTGAAATTTAAAATTTTAATATTTTCGTGAGACGCGCTAGTCGCTCGCTTGTTTATTGCGCGCGGAATGACGAGAATGACAACGGCAATGACGATGTATGTCAGGTACAAAGAAGCTCCCTCACTTGCGCATTCGAACCCCGAAGGAAGATTCCCTCGTATACGAAATAATTACTGCAGGGATCTCGCTAGTTGGGACGCCGGCATGCAAATAAGCGAGACCTGTGCGAGAGAGACGAACGTGCAAGTAGGTGCTGCGCGAAGCAATCCCCACGGTTGTAAATTATAAAATAATCCCTCGGTTAATTCCTATCCACGGTTTATTACCGCGCTTGATCCGTCCGTTAAATTGAATGCATAAATGGCCAACCGATTTTCACGTTTTTTTTTTCTACGTCTTATTTTAATTCCAATCGAAAAATAATTATGCCTCATTTCTTATTGTGATTGATACCTAAGCAGCTTGAGATGATCTGGCTTAATTTGTATTAATTTCTCTGAAAATTGTTCAAATCGATAAATAATCCAAGACACAACAATATATGGATAAAGTTAGCCGAGGCTTTCGTCGGTTGAAGAAAGTTTAATTCAGGAATACAACGAGAACTGGGTTGAAACAAGTTGCAGCTGTTTTGTATAATAAAGTGGCAAAAAGTCGAGCGAAATGATCGCAGCAGCATAGTACGGTAAGTTGACATTGTTGTTTCTAGAAAATGGCCCGGGGGCTTGCGAATATCTTGGCCTTTCCGTGAACGTACAAGTACAAACACAGCGGCGGCATTCACATAAGAGCACACAATATACATGCACGGTGCGTGTCTACGAATATAGATTGTATAACATACTTTAGGTGTAACATATAGCGCACATGCCCGCTGGGCCAGCGTACGATGTTATAAGCGGAGCCTCGTCTTCCGCCGCCGCATGTATGCTAATCAATAATCATGAATCGTTCTCGTGCGGAACTATGCATATTTGTTGCGCCGACGTTATGGAATTGAAATGTATACCACGAAAAAAAAGGAACGTGCAAAAATTTTTGCGCAAATCCGATAAATTTGTCGAATAACACGCAGAACGATTTTTATGAAAAATATTCAAAGTCCAGCACAGTCAAGAGAGAGAGAGAGACAGAAAGAGTGAGAGGGCGAGAGAAAGATGAGAACACATGTGTTTTTGCTTACGAAAAAAAGGCTCTTCGATTAAAGTTTTTCTCTGGTACCGATATTTGATTGAAGTAATGTTCGGCGTGTAATTGCCTAGCGTTTTCTGTGCCGTTTAATGGAGCACGACCAGGTTTAATTGAAATAAGAAGATCAGTCGGAACGAAAACTGGAAAACTGTATGGACGCAGAAGATAGCAGGGACGATAATCTAAACGATCGCAAAGTGGCAATAACAGGGTAGTCCGCTTGAGCTTCCTGTTCTGGTTAGCATTCAAATTGAATCCGCGAAAAGTTAGTGTCGTTAATGGGAGTCGGAAATTGCCGGCAGATCGATCGCCCGCAGTCGGACGTTATCTATCGATTTTCGTTGAGACGTGTGCAACGTGCTCGATAGCGGCGGAAGAGATAATTGCCGCGACGAAACAATTGCGCAGTTGCGAACGTCTTGTAACGAGGCTGTCGCTGAGATTCGAAATGGCTAATTTGGCGCGGTGGTGCCCCTGGGACGGTGCCCGCGCTTTCTTCGTGAGGGGTGAAGACAGTCGTGGCTGGCAAGGGAGCCTAACGGCAGCCGGAATGACGAGTTACGGAGCCAGGGATCTTCATGTCTTAATATAATTCTATTAAAGGTAACTATGCGCGCTCTGGTCGCTGGATTTAATCACGAAGCAGCCGACTGTGCGATATTCCCGGTCCCCATTGCGAGCTCTTATTGTCAAATTAACTTGACCCCGAGTACGAATGTTTAGCAGCAGACGATATTTTATCAGCCTCATTTGGCGCAATTTTTTACAACGAGTGGCTTGAAGCTCGAGTGGCTCGAGTAATTTTCGACATAAGACAGTCTTATAGGCAGTCGGGGATGAAATTCACCGGGCGTTACTAACTACTCTCGACCTTAGCTTGTTCCTAACTCGGAGTATCCAAGATCCCGGTCAGGCAAACTAATCACGTTAGGGTTTCCGGTCCAAATTCTATTGTACAAATTATTTACCTAGTTGTTATCCAATCCATCGAACTCCGTTCAATCACTTACACTGATCTGCACAATTTTTCATCAACTTTCATTTTTAATGACTTCAGAACAATGACGAAAGTCATTTAGCCGTTTTTAAAATTACTCGCCGAGTAGTCAAGTGTTTCATTAATTTTGAAATGCAATTTTTCATATGAAAACTAGTACTTTAACAAAAAAAAATTTATATTTTCAAAAATCAACATAATTCTCGGTAGGCAGGAACTTGAAATGATTTAGTGTTAAGAACTTGTATTTTGAAAACAATGTTGGATGAGCAAATGTAAATTGGTCAATTTTTTGTTTGATTACAGCTCAGTTGCAGATGGACGTTCTTCAGGAAAGGCGAGATAAGGACAACGTAGCAAGTCAACTGCAGGAGGTTCGAGGTGAGTGTACTACAAATTCATCTGATAGTCTCTCATCGAATATATGGAAGGTTGATTCGCGATGAGCCATAATGACGATGGACTCGTATCGAATGTTTCGAGCGGGTTTCGAACTAAGGGTTAACTTGGTAATAAATCATGAAGCCGTAGAGACACGCCACGCTATAAAGTCGTCTCAGCGCGTCCGACACACCAAAGGTCTTTACGTATCCCATTATTCCGTGCTGAGAATCCCTCTTGGCCGATAAAGTTTGCGCCCCACCCATCCCAGTCAGATCTTACTGTATGTTATGTACACTTGTTCGCGTAATACTAGGAAGACGCGGACCAAGATCGAGCCAGAGGCCGTAATCGTTCATCCAAGTTTGGATCGGATGTCAGTCTGTAATAGAATAGTCTTCTGGCGTTTGTGCCTCCGATGCTTTGACCGGTTTTTGGTTTCTGATGTTTCGCAATTCTGCGCGCATGAGAACCTGTCGACCAGATTGGCTGAGGAAATATAAAAATTAATGGACAATGTACAAGTGCGCGCAAAAACGCAGGAAACCGTAATTAATTATTTTCACATGTAGATAAAGTATTAAACTCCGAAGCACGTCCTGCAATTCAAGTCCGCGGACCCTCGATAAACAGACTATCAACACCCAACGAACTGTCAAGTTTCAATTTTCATTTAATTTAATGAAGATTGCTCTCTGCGTGTCATTAACATAAAACAATATAAGCTACGCGCCGTGTTTCGTCTACTTTTGGGATATGCATTCCATAAATTTAAACCGAATATTCATTGTACATTCATTTCGTTCATTATGTCGGCGCGAAATTTAGCGTCAGAATTCCTAATGTTGTTATTAGGTAAGACGCCTGGCGTCGCTAACTTGACGCAGGCACAATGCAAGTGTAATGAATTACATTAAATTGGACGGCATCGGCGAATATCGTGACCGCGGGATGTCGCACAGCAGGGCGTCCCACAAAAATGATGACACCTCGTTGTCGCGATTCACATCCAAATTATTTTTTCAACGCTGCCATTTAATCAGTTTGATTTCAAATCACCAAACTAAACTGCTTATCTTCCCACCTTTTCTATTCTCAACTATTCTCTATTCAAAATAAAAAAATAATTTCCAACGTCCCCAAAATTCAACACGAAAAAAACAATATTCAAATTAGAGATTATTTTCAAATCCAATTTCAGGGTTGATTTTTGTTCAATAGTTGCATCTAAGCAGAAAATATCGAGATTCGAACTGAATGGACTAAGTTCGAAAGCTAATCAATAATAGGACACAACATTTTATTTATATCAAAATAAACAGCTGTCAAGATAGTAAATATAGCCGTGGATGGATGCAATAGAAGAACATGACGTCTTTGGCCAGCAGATAAAATGGTATCGGAAGACTGATTCGTACGTTTGTGTGATAAGGGGAAGAAGGGGTGCGCCTTCGAGGGGAGTCGTTCGCTGACTGCTCGTCATATTCATGTATTGACACGTCGCTGGTTGACTAATGGACTGCTGTTGTCCGAGGCTCGTGTTACCGAAAGGGCCCAGCCCTGTTGTGCGATAGCGTTCGTTATTCTTCCGCGTCAACGCTACAATGCTCGACGAAAAAATAGCGTCCGTCAATGACTCGGTTTTTTGCGCCCCCTTGTGAATCGAATTTCGATCAATTGTCAGCGGCCAAAGCCCGGCTGTTTTCCCCTCAGGTGTTATAAATTTTATTACGCTTATTAAAGCGCCAATTAATTCGAGCAGTGTCTGCAAGTTTGCGTATTGAATATCCCAGTTGAAAAATGTCACGGTATTTACGCGCGGAATATATTTCAATACGTCGGTTCTCATGAGCCGTTTCAATTATTCCGTATCTTCATTGTTCAGATACATAAAACATAGGAAGTCGATCAGATAAGAGTAGGAACATTTGTTTTACATTGGAGAACAATTTTCGCGCTGGATAATTGCTATATTATTCGAGGTAAAAAAATATATATAAATGATGAATATGTAAAATGTTGTAGATGTGTAATGTGTTGGCTCGTCACACGTCTGGTTTCGAATTTTCGGTTTTCCCCCTCGGTGTTTCGAAATCTTTAGATTGTAAAAAGTTAAGGAAATAAGTTTCTCAATCTTTGATGACTTGAGATGATTGATGACCGCGTTATCCAATAGACTCTGATCTTCGGAAAGCCTCTCCACCCTTGACTGATGCTTAATGATCTCTCCGCAGTGAAAGACGGATGCTTTTTTGCTGTTACCTTCACACGCTAATAAGGGCGTTACTACTTTAATTTCACATGCGTTGATTTACTTCGCCTGCGAAGACAACATTGCTTAATGACCGCGCTTTTAAATGAAGCAATTAACTCGATATTTACCAAAAATCGAGTACAAACTGTAATTTGCTGTACAAAAATGACTAATTGCGTTCGTAATAGAACGAAACGGATAATTTAATTTTCGTTTCGTTAATTTCATTAATTTAAAATGAAGATAATAATAACACCAAAGTGGCGAAGGCAAAGGCGCGGGATCCTTCGCGTCGGTTTTTAACATTTAAATGCAAATCCGGGCTCTGAAAAGCCAGTGACGGAGTGCAAAGTTTCGTGAAGGAGAAAAGTACAGAATGCGAAGCTTATATTAGCCCGTTTAACGGGCGACTTGGCATTTTCTTAAAGGTCAAAATCCTCGACTTGAACTAAGTGAAGGTTATCATCTTACGTTATGTGACAGTCATTCAGAGGTCGATCCCATTCGCGACGTCGGTAGAGAAAGGGGTTCAGGAACAAAGAAACAATGAGATGACCTTTTGTAATGATAAATAAAGTGTAGCAGTCCGTAAAGTTAGGAGGATCTCATTTGGCCTATGAACTTAGAGATTAACCGTAATTGAAAAAATTATGATTACCTTTTTTACAATTTTTAATTTAATTGTATTTTTTACTCGTAATTACATCTCTTTTATGAAAAGTATTATTTGTGATATTAAAAATGTTCGAGTTATTTTTTCTCGGTTCATAAATTCAAGTATTATAATTAATCCGTTGATAGATATGATAATTAGTGAATCAGTGTAAAAAATACTATTAGAACAGACCACAACAGTTGAATCAAGCACTTGCTCGGAGCAAAAAACAGTGAATGTAAAGCGAATGCTGCGTGAGCTTAGAAACCGACATCTGCCTTTAACCCTAGCTTACATATAGATTCGTGGTCGCGCCTTGTAATTAGTCAAGCAGCCTCTAAGCGACAAGAAAGCATGCCAGACAAGAAACATCTGACCCACACTGTTTAAAATGTCATTTCAAATGAGAAAATTGACAATCGATAAACTCATTTCCACTCAATTTTTTTCCAGAAAATATTTTGCAATAAAGTTTCAAATCAATCTTGATTAACAATTAAGTGATTAAATATTTTATTTACTTTGCAGTCCATTTTGAAATCGGTTAAAGTTCATTTCGGCGTAATAATTTACATGATTATTATTGTAAATATTAAACATCATTATAAGTTATAAAATCGTATAAGTTACGGGCGTCATAATATGACACCAGATCTGCGATTCGTGCAACGTGACTCTGCTAAATTTTCTCTCTGTCCTGACGACAAACTTCCAAACTGTGCGATCAACTGGCCGAGATTTATACACAACTTTCCCCTCGAATTAACCGGACTATAATGCTAGGATCGGGTGTCGCTGTAATTGGGACCTCGGGGACTGACTTTCCCTTTGCAACCCCCCTCAAGTATCGTGTCTCTTTCATTTGAGAAATATTGTTACATTTGTTTCCAACATTGAATTTTTTTTTTTTTGCTCCGCCAATTTCAACGATTGAGATTATCACACGCGAAATTATCAAACGACTGAAATTATAAACAAGTATTAGACGGGGAAAAAACTAAAAACTCTTGGAACAGAAATGTTCTCTTCGATTGGTACTTTTGTGATACAATCTGAGTTCGAGCTGAAACGTGTTATAAAATTAAAGGTGACGTCTTTTTCAGGACGAAGAGCGGAAGATATAAAAGTAATGATAGTTATTTTCTTTCATTATGTTTCATTACGCCATTAAAACTTTGAACAGTTAATCTGATTTTCATTAACTAAAACAGTCAAATCGAAATGGAACATGCGGCAATTTCAGAGTTATGAAAAGCATGAAAAAAAAGTTACACTTTCCTGTTTCTTCGTCTGAAAAATGGCTTCATCAGATTTATAATTAGAGTATTCCCGAGGCAAATTTTAATTCTTAGACATTCACGCGAGTAAACTTGAAACAAAAAAAAGTTGAACGCGAGTGACGTAATGGTGTGTTTTAGACGTAATTTCTTGACGTAAAAAAGAGCATGTAAGAGTTTAAAAGAAAACAGGCTAACGCGACAAAGCCCCGTGTGCATTCATCATAAAATGGCCGCAAAATTTAATTATTCGATCATAGACTTTTTTTCTAGATCGAGTTAGAGGCGCGCTAAGAGCGACAAAGCACTTTGATTAACAAGGAAAACGAGAGTTCATTTGCGAAGAGAGCGCGTCAAAGAAGTCAGGTGTAACTGGAGCATGCACCGAGCCTCAAGTTCGCGTCCAGTGGGTTCGACACGTCTCGACACACACCTTTGACGTAAGCTCCGAGACTCAACGCCATTCTCGCGACGCAGCTCGGACCCGGGTTCTTTTTATCTCAAAGCCGTTTCCCTTCACACGACTCCTCTCCGCGCGTTCCTCAATTTCCAATGAGTCGGAATACGACATGAAACGCTAAACTGGCACAAAGAGGACAACAGTAATGTGCTACCCTATCTGTACGTTTTCGCTAGAAAAACAAGCTTGCTTCTTTTCTCAGTCATCCCGTTTCACGCAAAGCTGATTTTTTCCTTCGTCAATCTTCTTCCACGTCAATATGCTTTTGCAATGTTTCCTTTCGATGAGTTTTTCTTCATCGTCATGTCACAGATGAATTTGCTGACAATCTCTCACATTTCCTACATCTGAAATTTGTTTGAAGACAAACTTTAAATCCTAGCAGGAAAAACCTTATTAGCAAATTCATATATTCAGCAAATTCATATTTACAAATATTTTTGTACTGCATGCAAAACAGAAAGTACAATATCATGCAACTATATTCCAAGTAACAAGTTTCTTTTTATTCAATAGAAAAAAAATTGTGCAATTATAATT
>JAAMPD010000318.1:0-61596 GCA_025266255.1 Trissolcus basalis | reverse complement strand
AGTGCAATTATAATTTGATAAAAACTTTTGTCTCGCAAAAAATGTTTGCAAACTAAAACTTGTTCATTTACAACTAGTTTTGTTATTCAAAAATGATGTTTCGTTTAAGTGTTTCAAAAATGTTTTATTAAATTTACTTGATATTCTAAAAATAAGTCAAAAACATAAATAGAAAATTGTTGTGAGAATACATAAGAAGGGTTCAATGAATCAGAATACCATATCTAAGCGCACAAACGTGATATACCACGACAAAGGGACTTCTTGAGCGTAGCTACGATACAGAGCGAAGGGTTAATTTTTGTGCGTGTTACCGTATTTACGTATATACATGCGTACATAACACCGTGTCCGGTTAAAGACTCTCACCCTTCTGCCAACACACAGGGGGGCAGAGAGTAGAAGCCACCCTCGGTTCAAAGCAAGCCTCAGACGTTTCCATTCTGTTACGATCGCATCTATCTGCGTCGACATTATAAAAAAATTAGCACATACAAAATGATCTTGCTATCAAACTTTGTATCGACTCTGTTTTTTTTGTGTTTATTTTTTTCCACTTTTTTGTGTGTTTTGCAACCGTCATTAATTGAACGCGTTGACGTCGATTACTCGAGTCCAAAAAAAGCCCAATTCTTGCTGAATAACAGTTTTGTAATCACTGATCATTGTTCGAAAAATAATAAAAGCACATTCAACGGTTATTGTCAGAAAAAATCGTATTTTTTTGTTCGAACGAAAATTGATAAGAGGAAAAAACAATCGGTCCGAAAACCTTGGCAAATAATTCATCGAAATTTGATTTTCTGCATGTGAATTGACACACACCACCGGTGAATAAACACGGTCGATTATATTTTTGCAAAAGTGCGGTCAACGTTGGATAATTTCTCTGAAACTTCGTTTGATTCAGATTGTTTCAACTTAGGAAAGTCGACAGGTACTTTAGGACTGTCGCTGACGTACTTGGTCGTTCAAACGAGAAGGGGGTGCCGCGGTCACTTTTTGTGAACTAAGCTGGCTTTGCCCGCTGCTTAATTAAGTCTCACCGAGACTACTCACCCAGTGTTCTTTGTGCCCCTATCGTCTCTCTTACACCCTTTTCGTCTTTTAAACTAGCGATTTCTAGGCATTCTATTTTTATGCCAGCAAATAGCACGCTCGAGAAACAAAGTTGTTTTTCTTTGTCCCCATACTAGAAGGAGTGTTTCAATCTCCCGAGAAAAACGCCTCTTTTAATAGAAAATCAAGTTTATCCTGCAAACGCAAAAGGAAAATATGACACATTTTTTGACCTCTTATTCAAGCAGAAAAAAAAAGAGTTTCATTTTGGTTCTCATAGGAAGCAAGTTTGCTGCTGCAACGTAATAAAAAATGACAACGAATCAAAAGGATATTTCAACTTTTGATTAAGAAATCAAAGTATCCTTTATTGTTTTTTGCTATAGTATAAACTCGTGTTTACATTATTCAATAGAAGTGGTAGAATTTTTTGTCGTTTTATTAAAAAAAAAAAAGAAGATGTTTTTCGAGAAAAATTCATCTTGAATAATTTGCAATAAAAGGATTCGAAAGAACACATCTCGTACAATGTATGGTGAAGTAACGCTCGAGTGCAATCTTAGTTGCGTTTAATGAAACGAGTCATATTTAATGGTACGAACGGCGCAGTTACGTTGCGCAGAGTTTTTCAGATACGTAATGGCGAAAATGTTTGTTCTCGTATCAGAGAGGCGATGCTCTCGAAGCGAGACCCGCTTTTTTGCCTGCTTCTTGCACTCCTCCTCTTTTATCGTTGGTTTCTGCTGAATATATTTTTCTTGTCTACTTAGCAAAGCGCTGCTATGCACCTACCTTGCAACCTATCCAGGTTACTGAGAAATGTGCCCTCGAGCCGCCGCCGCCAGCTCTCGCATCTATTAGTATTGCGACTTGGGACTCACCGGCAACGTCGAATCTCAGTAGATCATGAGAGATTGGCATCGCTCCGAGCTTGACTGAATTAAGAAAACAACATGCAGATATAAACCAAATTAATGGTAAATATATTCCGGGGACAATTCGGTATAATTCGATACTAATTGCCCGCAATCACTCCTGACTCGGTTTAATACTCGTTATTAAGATGCATAAAAAATTTAATCCATCAGACGCACGGAACCATTCACACGACGATTAATTGCAATTTTTTCATTCGCTTTTCGCGTTAAAAATTCATTCAATTCCATGCAACTCTCAAAAATCCTTGCCAATCAAATTTCTACGTGAAAAAAAAAGTTGTATTGTTTCTTTTTTCGCAAGCATTCAACGATTGTTGATCAATTTTGTTTTCCAATTAAGAAGGCAAATTGGAACATAATCGTAAAATTCATCTATAATTCAAAGCGACACAAGCACGCGTGCAAACAAAGCGCACGAAGAAATATTTGGGTGCACGTCATCGCATGCACTTTATTCTCAACTTTACACTTGCATTGGAACTTGCGATCGAGATGCGGCAGAAATTTTGGAATTTAGATGAAATTGCCAGAATTACTTGAATGCCGGTCTTTGTCGCGGATAATGACTGTTGGGCGAGGTGTGCGCGCGGCTTTATTTAATTCGACGCCCCTCTCTCTAAGTGAATCGATTTGTAGATTACACGTTTCCTGTGGAAACCGGTGGCGAAAAAGCGACGCCCGATTCGGTTACTCGAGCAATTTGCGCGACGCGAAACAGTGATTCCAACGAAACCGTATATTACGCGCGATCACGCGTAAGCGAGAGGAATAAATATTACGCATCTGCACGAGATAACCAGTTATTAGGCGCTGTGACACCCCTGTTTTGTAATCGCGATCTGAGTGGCGCAAAACCGCAGATTCTTCAATCGGCGAACCGAACCTAAAATTATGTCTGATAAAAATATAATATATGGCAAAGAAATCGATATATATTTTTGCGGTTTCAATTGATCCCCCATAATCTGCCATTGATATTTAAATTCTACTCTCCTTGTATTGAAAAGAAAATAGAGAATAAAGTAAGTGATACTTAAATGCGTTTTTATGAACAGTTCAGCAATTTTTTATGATTGTTATTTGCCTGTGTAAAAATTTGTAATATTTCTTGTACGAAATTGATACTTAATTCCAATATTAAATAAAATAGAGAGTAAATTCTGTCTTAGAGGTAATGAGCGTATAGAAAACATTTTCTACAATACCAGTTTTTTGACAAATAAAGAACGAATTTGGTACGAATTCGAACTTATCTCTATTTCAACATAACAAAATAAATGTTCATAAAATTAAAACTATTACTATAAAACTATAGCTTGTTTTTCAAAACTCTGTATCCGAATAAATGATGAAAAAAATGAATAAAAATACTTACCGTCATAATTTTTTATTTCACATTCAAAATGTCACATGAAAGACTTTTTTTAAATTCGAAAATGATCAGTCATCGGCATTAAAGAATAAGTCAAGTCTCTCTTTTATTCACGTCTGACATTTTCGTAATATCTGATATTACTTTTGTAGTATAATCAGATTACGAATTCTCATAAAACATGAGAAGTCTGTACGGTCTATAAGCATCATCTGAGTTGCTACATTATGCATGCGTCCCTTATTGACAATGGATGGTCCAACCCCTCTCTCTAACGACGTGACAGAATAATACGCATAAACGTATTTCTAATTACGTGAGGCACTTCTCTGGCTGTGTCGCGTGAAATTTTGCGGGTGGAAAAACAGCAAGCTCGAAAACCGAAAAACGATTTACGATCTTCGGCAGAGTCGATTGGCTAACAATTATTCCAATCACAATAACCGTCAGCGTAGCTTGTTTTACGGCGTCGTTATATACAAGCGAAAATTGTCGTATCATTTTTGGTATTTTGTTTGAAATTTTGTCGCTGACGAGGCGGTAACTAATATCGCGGGAAATGCGAATGTTCTCGGCGCGCGAGGCACGGGGATCAAGCAATTATGATCGCATCATCATCGTCATCATGCGCGCAGCGTCCATCAGACTTTATTAGAGCAACGATCCAGAACAATCGGCTCGACGATTACAGCCGATAATCGTTAGCAGACACAAGCCATTAATGACTAGCGACCATTCTCGCCATGCCAAATTAACACTAGGCGAGAATGAGTTCGCCTGGTAATGGACCAAGCAAATGCCCCGCGTCTCGTCATATTTGCAAAGATTTTATGTCCCGAAACTTATCATCGTTGCGGATGATCATTCGATATTCAAAGTGACGATAGCCGTCACAGGGGAATAGTCATCGAGCATCATGTTAACGGGGTGCCAGTTATCGTTATGCTGCAACAATTCCGCACAGTCATTATTGTTCGTACATTCTGATCCTAATGAAATTGCTCTGCAATCATTAAAATGATTGCATCGGCGACATAAATATTTGCTCTAATCGTGAACGTAAACAGTAACATCAATCGAACTCTGCTCAATGACCATCGGGTGTATAATAATCATACATCAGAAACGGTCAAAAAATTCAAAACATCAAACAGTGTTTGTAAATGAACGGCTGAAAATTGTCGTCGTCATGCAAACAATTTGAAATTAAAATGGAGACGTAAAGTTTGTTGCAAATATATCTTACCCGTTCAATAAAAATCAATGAGCTGTAAGGGAATGTTGGCATTATTAATCAAGGTTAAAATTTTGAGGGCAATTGAAAATGCTATTGAATACGCTAGACTGGAAAATGTGTGTTTGTTTCGCAGAGGCAATAGCGGTATTTGGCCAATTCGGTTATAGTCTGCAACGCGGAGGGTGGAGATTCCGATGGCACCCCACTCGGGCAACATAAGACGATGAGCTAAGACGTTCTTGGTTTCGCGCAAGACACTGAAGGGATCCTTTTGTAATTACACTAACCGCAACAGCTAAACACGACTGCCGCATCGAGAGAACAGGGCTGCAGCGCCTTAACCCTATCCGCACCTCCGGGCGAATCCACAGGGGAGTTAGTTGGATGCTCATAATAACACAAATATAAAATAATGATGGTGCTCGGGAAGTAGTGTACACCAGACGCGGTCAGACAAACAAACTATTGACTTCCATTCGAACACACGCGGTAGATTGCATTTTCCTTGTGGGATAAATGATATGTTTTCATGATCAAAATGTTTTCATGCCTCTGGCAAGCTTATAGTTTTGCACAAAAATAACTTTGCACGAGGAGATCGTTCAATTTTAGTGTCGTAAAGAAATTTTTCTTTTTTTTCATTTTGTTGATAAAATAGTGCTTCTATAATATTATAGGTGATAATTTGATACTTTCAGACTTACTGCTTATCTTCATAATTTCATCTAACCTTGTTCTCAAGTCTAAAAATCAATCATTCTGGATCACTGTAGAAAGTTGGGGAGAGAGAGGGGGGGGGGTAATTATGACATTTGGATAATTAAAATTTTTCAAAGATTAAATAGAAATTGAAGACTGAAATTAAAATAATTAAAAGGACGAAGGCAACGTATTTCTAGTGAATGTGTTAATCCTATTTTGGTACTGTCACATTATCTTGAGTGTCACAAATACCCCACCTGCATTTAGGTAGCTTTGATTTACGAATTACAGGTCGAACTCAAACACATAACATAATCGTTTTTGGGTTGGAAAATATTCAATGCAAAACATCATTAAATCCAGCCCAAATGAGTTATCAAATTTAGTTTTGATTTTGCAATTAAATAAATCAGACTGCAATTAGCAATCATCAACATTATGTCCGGAGCAAATGATCGTCAAGCAAACATGATTACTGCGAGCCGTGGATTTCGCTTGTCAAACATATGCACATGCACACACGCGGCTTTATTTATAATCGCTGATTGTTGTTTGTCGAGCCGATTTAATCAGTTTAGCAGGAACAACGTTTCACACAAAACAAAGGCGTTTCGCTTATATTATTCGAATATCGGTTTACGGGCGTTCTTGGCAGTTGGGTTGAAGTGTGCTCAGATGTGCCACGGCTTTTGCCCTGTTCCGCGCGCGTATTAAGATATTACAGACGTTCGGTTATGCGTATATATCTATACAACCCCGGGTCACAGAGGGAACCGACTTGTAAACTGTAATTGCGTTACTTGCGGTGATATTTTGGGCTCAGGTGCCTTTCTCAGCCACTCTGATCGTTAATAGTTGCCATTATCGTTGCTTGTTCCAATTGCCAAACGAAGACGCTTCTTTCCTCCCGACGAATTATTGTGACAGACTGAAGCACATGTTTTTATATGATTAAAAAAACGTAACTCAATTTCGTATTTCCGACACACTGTTATCGCGAGATTAACGACAATTTTTTACGAAATATTTCGTTCGAATGAGCAGAAAATTGATGAATTAAAAAAAAACTAGATATAAAATAAAAATAGTCGGAAGTGTGTCACGCGCAGGCGAAAATTAAGGCAGATTTGGAATGGACACTTCTTTTTCGATGTTCAAATTGAATGCACCCGAATGAAATTAAAAGCGATCCCGGGTCCAAAAGTAATAGGGAAACAATAAAAAGATTACCGATTAAATTGATCGCTATTGAATCCATTCGTGATATTGATTCATACCTATTCCATTTGCTTTGACAATTTCATTCGTACACGATAAATCGCGTTTGCTGAATTTCATCTGTGTGTAAATAGATTTACGATTCGGCGAGATTCAATTGGGAATGTCGACAGAAACAAAATAGAATCGATTTTATTTATTTTTTTTTTAACTGCAAAAATTGTACTTGATTTTTCGTGTTTTTGGGTGTAAACGATAAATAATGGTTGTGGAATGACTATCTAACCTGAAGACAAGCATGAGACATTTGGCATGACAGTGTCCGAGAAACATTAATCTTCCTTGGTGGCAATATCGCGACGACATTCAAGGCACGAGTGCTAAGCAACGATGGCATCAGTTGACTAACACTTATACAGTGTGAAACGTGCCGAGTAGTTCGGTGGTTGTGCGTTTCAACACGATCGCCAGGCGTGTCGGTGAGCGCGAACGGTAGTATCGATATGCAGCAGCGTGATAATCGATCGTTGCATTCCTCCAGATGAAGCGATGCTGCGCACTTTGAATATGGTACCGGGGACTTCACGCTTTTTTGTTACGACACACCGCAATGAGTTGCTTCTTCTTTTCTTATGGCAAATTCGTCACGACCTGACCCAACTCGTCGATATATATTCAATAGAAAACAAAATCTTTGAAGTCGCTCGAAAATTCTCGAATCAAAAAGAAATAATTTACTGTATAATCATCTCAGTTTGTTGTAGTTTTGAAAAGTTGTTCTTTTTCTTTTTAAGCTTGTCAGATTTGATGAAAGAGATTTTTTGTTTTGATCTGGTTTGAAAGGCGAAAAATATTTTTCGTTTTAATGTATCATTTAAGAATGGCCATAATCAATGAATGAAAGGATTTATAAAAGCAAGCTTATAAGAGGTCTATTTTTCTAAAATCTAAAATCCACGGTAGAAAAAGAGAATGACAAGTACCGAGTGAACGCCTGTTCGGGCGTAAAAAACCGGTTCCCGAGCGATTCCGAGATCTTGCTTGCATCTTGAATCGACGCGAATAAAAAACAAGTCGAATCGAGCGGGCGCGAATCATATTTATTGCAATGCAACAGAGCGTTTGATTTGTGTCGGCGATGGCACTGTCAATGATTATTGCACGTTATCAAGAAACTCAAAGTAGTGTCGTAAAGTAGAATCGTCAGGCTTAATTGAAATTTTATCATTTTATGCGAATATGAATGAGACGTGAACGAGCATGAATATGATTATTGTAACATTAACGTTGTGAAACAGAAGGAATGACTTATTGGCTCGGATCTGTTATTTTGATAAGCCACTTTTTTATCAGCAAAATTTTAATCATTTAACATTTCACTTTTTTTTGTCGTATTTTCAGTAAAAGTCGCACCTTTTCTGTCTGAAAAAGAACATAAATTCTCTCTGTGGGCATAATAAACAATGCTCTTTGTTCCATGACATTTTTTCTTCATTTATTTTTAAATTCGCTATTTTTAAATTCACTATTATATTCTTTCATAGATTTTCATATTATTTTCATAATTCAACATTTTAAATGCACAAACACAATTATTTGAACAACCTGCTGTCGATGGCAACAAGAAAAACCAATTTAACAAAACTGTTGTTTTCAAACAAAGACTTATTTCATCGTGGGAGAATTCAAATCAAATTATGGAAACAAAATCTTGCAGCAATTAAAAATGTAAATTTTGTTGGTAAAGTTAGAACCACAGTAAAGAAATTGCAGTTAGGTCGGATGCAGCAATCATGACGTTATCAGAGAATGCGCGTACGAGCGAGTATCGTCTCTGGCATGTGCTTTTCAGCCTCTCTTCCGAAATTCTCTCTATCGACATGGCTCACGTCCATCTCTGTCGAGCGCACGTAGCAAGCGTGTCCCTCGAGTGCGGGCAACCAAAAGCTATACGCGCAGCTCTCACGGCTTGGTTATTGTTCACGTTAATTGATGCGTTATGTTTGATGCCGTTGTGATAGCCATTGTGCGCGGGGTGTCCACTGATAACTGAATTACCGACTGCGGCGTCCAGAGTGCACTCAAACCTAATTATCTCGAACCGATGCAACTGCCGCATTGCGTTGTTGTTACTGCGCGAGCGTTTCCGCAATTGACGTCTGCTTGCGAAACGGACCACCATTATCAATAAAAATAAATTTATCAAAACATTTTTGGAACAAAAATTATAATTCAACAAGGTTATAGTTTATCGAACGTTCACAACTGTGGAAAATTGAAACCAGTAGTTGTTCACTTGGAAGGAAAAATTGTTGAAAAAGTTTTTGACCGTGGCCGAACAATGAAAAAACGAATGTTAGCGAAATTGTGCTGTTTCGAAGTACGGTGGCGGCAGCACTGTCCAGTATAAGCGGTCACGCTCTCGCACACACGAAAACTTAAAAAGGTTCGTTTGTTCCGCAGTGCATAGGAGCTCCGCTTCCATGGGGAAGGGATTTGTGAAGAACGATCGAAAGAAAGGAGAAGGAAAAAGCGCTCCCTTGGCTAGGAGCATGAAAGCTCGTACGCCGTTTCACAAAGGGTCTATCAAGCGCAGAGAAATGTTGATGACCAGCGGCGGCCGCTGCAATTTCGCCACGCGCACCGCAGTCGGCTTCGTTACGATTTTTACGACGTACCTTCCTCCGACCGACGTAATGTAATTTTCTGCGATATGTCGAAATAAAAACTACTAGAAGACTCGGAATAAAGTTATGGATTTTCAAAATTGAGACAGAAAAGTTATTGTCGAGTATAAAAGCCACGGAAGATGAGAATTAATTTTTCGACGTTGTTTTTTTTCTTCGTTTTGTTTTTTAAATGATGGGAGTGTGATTCCTAATGGAACAGTTAAAAAGAGAAATGTGCATTGAAGTTGGCAGAATTTCCCAGCGGTCTGAAATGGCAACAAAGTTTTTGACACTTAACTGGACAAAAAAATTTTGATGTCACCGCTGTACACTTGTGGAGAAGAAAATCGGCCAGTACATTAAAAAGTCACGACTGTTTCACGGTTATACGACGCTTGGTGGGATGTGAAGTCATATCGTGGACTCGTTAGTGCATATTTAAATAGCGAACGACCGAGCAAATGTGAACAAGTTGATATGCCACAATTAATTTTTCACGAGATGTTTCCACTGTCGTATTTCAAAAGACTTTAAGCTGTTTCAACTCACTGATGTTTTTTTTTTCTCGTGTTCATAAAAAAATTACAGCAATATGTAACAATATATTGAATTTCAATTTGAATTTTTCATATTGTTAAATTTACATTCACATGAAAACGGTTATTAATTCCCAGATGATAAAATACGTGAAAAGCAATTTTTATTTTTACCGTACAAAGTAATTTCAGATCAGTTAATTCCAACAAAAACTGGCAAATTAAAATGAACGGGAGGAATGTTTGAGAACTGATAAAAATTGTGACATAAATTTTATATTCGTCTGAATTTATTAACGTACAAGGTTAAAGAATCAACAATAAATAAAGGACGTCGAAGAAGGTCCAACTATGTGTCAATGCAAGAGCGGTGGTGTAAATACGAGTATACGTTTTACGAGCTGTTCTATTCACGGGACCGTCGACTCCTCGCAGGCCGTTTAGCCTGTGCCCTCTTCGACGGCGGTATAGTACCTCCTCAAAAGATGAGCAGGCGAATTGAATCGCAGAATTTATCGTGACGAGCTTCCGTTTTTCAACGGTCGCCGCATAAAGACGTCGAATTTACGGTCCAGGCTCATCTCCGAGTGCTCGGTTAATTGGCAGCCTGGTTTAATCTAACGATAATGTTTCAAAACGGATAAAAGGCAGGGCACACAAATCCTGTTGATTTTAATATGTGATTTGTTCTGTATTCCAAGAAAAGTCATAACTCTATTGTTTATGCAATCGTAAAACAAATCTTTCTTTTTGCTAGAAACGATTCGCTGCGATTGCTTTTTTCGTTCGTTGATTTGAACTTGCTCAGTTTGGATAAAAGTATAATCCAATAACGAATGAGGTGCAAAAGAAAATCAAAATCGATCGTTGAACTAAATTAAACGGTCTAAACCCATTAATTACAAACTTTGGGCAAATGTGATCGAGTTGCGTAAAGTTGGACACGTTAATCTAACACTGAAATATTCGACTGCGATCGAAATGTCCTTTTGTGCCTAATCCAAGTGGACGTCCCCGTCTTTGTGACCAGCGGGCTTTCTGTAATTAAATTCAGCAAGCGTCTTAGATGCAAAATGTACTTAGTAAACGGAGCTTATCCCACACTGGACGGTGTTGAGAATTTTGCGCGAACCTTGCTGCGGCTGATGATAAAAGAGCCACGGGGATGGAGAAGCGTTCATTGCGTCTAGCCATTGGATGTTGATGGATTTTCCGAGACTCAAGTGAATGGAGTTCGGTGTTCGGAGCTCGGCCAGCGGTTCGGCTTCGACCACGGATCCAGTTTCCCGATTGCCTTTACGGTTCAACGTGAAAATCAACTCCCCTGAACTTGAGATGCTAATCGTCTTCACCTTTCACACGAAACTTTTCCTAACTCCGTCCGAGAGTTTACCTTTTCTAAATATTTAGATACATCCTTCGGTTTCCCATCTAACCTGTCAAACGATCACAAATTCAAAAGTATACAGTTTATATTAGTTTCATTCCTTCAGTTCTACTTGTTCCACAAGTGCAAAAAAAAACGGTAATTTTTGATAAAAATCATTTCCGCACCATTATGCAAATACATTTAATATTTCAGAAATTTTGATATTTTTTCATGTTTTTAAAGTCATGACAATTTGTTATCGTTGTAGATTATAAAAAAAAGTCATTAATAATTCCCCATATCGTAGTCATCAAAATGTCAGAACATTTTCAGCCCGCCGAAATAATTCGAATATATACAGCACAATGCACATTAATTTTGCCCGCCTTCCGACTTATCATCGGGCCTTCAAGAAGGCAAACATCTCACTCGATCGATAACAATAACCATAGTTAAGTCACGGAATACGGTGTACCTTGCTGTCAGGAACTTTGAATTTAACGAAAATATAGTGCCAGCTGAGCGTTGCACCTGTAGGCATTGTTCGAATACTGTTTCGGTGTGCTAATATAGACGGATAAACGAAATGGATCAACACTGAAAGCCACTTCTAATAATTCATTTGTGTGCTGTATCTGTGTCTGTGTATGTGTTTCACAAGAGATATTAGTCGATCGCATTCTTAGCGCACACAAAAGGGCTGACTATTTCTCCAGAGACGCGATCGAGTAATAATATAAGTAATTTGTTCGTTCCATTTCCAAGAACCACTTTTGTTTGATAATCCCATATTGGTTCATTGCTTTTTACAAAATTTGATTCCTCCTTTCTCGTGGATAAAAATAACTTCTTATTTAGTTGACTCAAATTTTAATGAGGTCGTCAATATACTTTTCGTACAAAAATTCAGATATACAAAACTTTCTCCTGTTTTATAATAAACACATAAATTTCATTATATTTATAAATTGATGATTATTTTCGTTTTAGTTTACTTTGTATAATTTTGTATTTTGATCAAAGGATGAAAGCAACTGCATACTATTTGAAAGTTACGATAAAGTCGAGATTTGACAAGTGGAAACAAAATTTAACGTCTAATGAACATTATCATAGCAAGGTGAACATAATTTCAACTCCTGTGTCAATTTGAGAAATATCGATCAGAGAAACGTGTCTGGTTCTCGGGTGCTTGGAATTAAAGGGGTAAACCAAGCGGGAGGAGTTCCCTCTTGATAATTGTCGGCAAATATTAATAACTGTGGCAAGGCGACAGGCCGAAAGCGCCCGATTCAAAGACTGGGAAAAGCCTCCTCCGAAGGGGTGAGATCTTGAACCGGTTATACTTGAGAGCAAATATGTAATGCCTCGATGGTTTTCCGCGTTCGTCGAGGGGTTTCAGACCTGTGATTGAAATTTCGAGAACTCGCTTTGACACAATTACCGCGACCATCCTACTAAAAAGGCGCTCCGCTCCCTCTATAGCTCCGTACTGCGCATATAATCGTACGATTTCGCGATTTTCATTTCAGCCTTCTTCTTTGACTAATAAATAAATCCATCTGCTCAACGTCCTCGTTTCGTCGAAATTATACGACACATGTCTGCTCATCGATCCCTTAATATCCCTTTTTTGCAAATAATGAAATCACCTTTCCGCCTTCCCTGGACGATCATATTTCGCACAAAGAAACTCGTAAATACAAATTTGAAACTTGAATAAGATCCAGCCTTAAATCCAATATTCTCTAAAAGGAAATAAGTTCTATTAGTCGAATAATGCGATTGGCAAACGAAACCTGCACTGTGCAGCTAAGAAGCCTTTCTCGCAGAAACATTTCACCGGACTTACTCTACGTTGCCCCTGCCAAAAACTCCCGGGCCCGGGATCTTCACATCCGTTCCCAACTGTCGAACAAATTAGCGCACACTTATCAACCCTTTCCTCCTCGGCCGAAATTCGCAACCCGAAGCTCTCCGATCGAATTCGTCCGATTTCTCTCCGTCTGAATCTCGTCCGTGCACAATCCGACGTATAAGATTTCAATATTTCAGTTCCAATTCTTGTTTCTTCGCGTATTTTGTTACGCGAATTGCTCGCCGGGACTGTGTGTGTCGTGACAAATCATGATTTCTATGAAACTGAAACGTGCGATCTGCATCGATGTTGAAAAAGTGGTGTAAGGCGGGTAAGGCGAATAAGCTGCGTGCAGAAAACAGCACGAGTACCGGGGCATGCCACCATACTTCGAGATATGGTGGCAGGTAGAAGACGTCCGACCTCCCCAGAGCGACGGACCCAGTATCTTGTATGCAAAGTACCGCGTATCAGTTTACGCACAGCTCATTCAAGTGTGTAACGCACACACGGTCAGCTGAGTAAGTCCTGACGAAATCATGGTGCTTATTCTGTCATTTTACTCTTATTGAATCTCCACTTTGAACGGGACAGTTAATGAAACAAGAGACGATTTAGGTCTCGAATATTGTTGTTTTCGAGATCATACGATATTGTATAAACAGATAGGGTAACTGCACCATTTATTGAAATATATTAAAATATATTGAAAGATTTTGATAATTAATAAATTCAAACTAAAATAACAAAAATTTATTTTGTTATATTTTTTGATGTTGTTGAAAACATTTCGTGCTTTGATTTCATTTCAAAATAGATTCAGAATGAAAATTGAAATTGCACATATGCAGACAAAAATATTTATACTTCATACACGTGGCATACTTGAAATTTTTCAAATTGAAATGCTTATTGCGTTTTGAATTATTTGTCAATTGAATTTAAGGTTTTACATTTCATGATCACTGGTGGAATCGTCAAACCAAGCGAAACACAGCTCGGGGGGATAGAGCTGGTCGCGCGAGCGGCAAGGGTAGAAATTCCCTTTGCTGGATGTTTAATGCGCCAATCTCGGGGCGTGATAAAGTGCGCCGCAAACGAGCGCCGAAAGAGAATGGCAAAGTGAGCGCATCGCGCACAATAGCCCACGAGCCATCACGTTATGTAAACACCAAAAAGTAAGAAGCAAAGCGCGCCGCGAATTGAGCCGTTTCCATCTCCGGCTGCGGCTCTTTCTTGTTTTCCCCTATCGTTTAACCCTTTCTCACAAAGACCTCGATTTGCTCTGGCATTAAAACCATTCAGGCGATTCCGTTTCGTCGGACTGCATCTTTGTCGCGAGAAACCAAAGTACGTTTGCACTGCGACGATTCATCAACGGCGTATCATTTACTTAAGCCGAATGAAAAGATTTATTTCAAGTGTTTCTGCAATTTTTAGCATGCCCTGCGCACGTCAGATTGCCAAACCCGTTCATTCTAATCGAATGAAGCAACGATATATGTTACAAAGCAGCCACGTTGAAGCGATGTGAATTCTGATCGATTGTAACTGACTTGGGAATGATCGCCCGCCACCCACATCGCGGTGTACAGTTTTGTCCAATCGCCGATCACCGGTTGCCCCACTGTCACTGCAAACACGTTGTAGAGGTTTGGCTTGTGACAGATCGACGATCTCGATAAAGTCACGCAATTTGTCATCATGTTGTAAAAATAAATCAACGAAGAATTCATATTCGGAGAATAAATTTCTGTTTGAAGTTGTTTTTTAATTTCGATGGTTCTTGAGATATTAATTCAGCGGATAGAGTGTTTGGACAATTTGAAAAATTCGTCATATTTCCTTTAGATTTGTGTGCACTTGGGCTAAACTTGGCCTCAGAGCGGTACCAGTCATTGAATATTACAAAATCGCAGTCTTATTGTCCCCCCTTCTGGGCAATGGAGAAGAATAACGTTCTTTGCATACTCGGATTAAAAGCCAAACAGACCTTCTCGAGCAGAGGAAACGAACGGCGCGGTATTCATACACGATGAAAGAAAATTTATGGGAATTAATATCAGATCCCTTAGGAGGAGAGCTGCCAGGAAAGTAGCTAGTCTCGGGGACCCGCGGAATGCGACTTCCCGACATACGTGGCAGGGAACTTTAAGAATTTAATTCCTAAAGTGTATACCGAGCAGTTTCTCCTTTCTGCACGCTAATATTCCACGCGCTCAATTTATTTCTTCGCTTGTTGCATGATTTCAATTTCCTGTCGTTTCTTATTTCCTCGTCTTGTTCTTTTGTTTGCCGTTGAATTACCTCTCGTTTGTTTCGCGCTAACCAATTTGACTGGCAGTTGAAAATTGTAATAATCATTTGATTGTGTGTAATTTGAAAAAATATGCTCCGCCGAATATGCAGCAATATTTTTGTTCTTGGCGCTCTCGCGAGTTTTGTCGATATATTTTTTTTTTGCACCTCTCATGACGTTATTTCGCAGCGAAATCTGTGCTCTTGCGCGACGTCAAGCCAGGGGAGGGGGAGAAAAAGTGTAACAGCGAGAAAAAACAACAGTACATCGATTGATTGGTCGATTGCATTTCATTTGCTGCGAGCGCGTATAGTCGCGCGGAATATTTCGTTCCTAGGATGCGACCGTGATTCTCCATGTCCATCCATCAATAATCCGATCACGCTCGTAATATCGCATTCTGACGCGCAACGTCAGAACCGACGCAGAGAAAGTAATTTCGTATTCTCGATGGGGGAGGACGTTGTCGAGGTACGTCGCATCGCGACGAAGTAAAAACGCTCACATAGCGACAAAAAAATCACCATTAAATGTCCGTATGTCTGTTGAGGGTGAGTTCCCCATGTGAAGGAAGTATTAAACGCGTAAACGTGATAAGCTGAAACACTTATCGCTTCGCACACACCGGGGATGCTGGTCGGACCCTTTTATCAACTTTGTTTCTACTTCTCTCTTTTCCCAAAAAGAGAAAAGATAAAAATGTCGCTTTGCTTTTATTTCATCCGATGCGCTTATGTCACTTTCTTCACGAGACATTCCACTTTAACCTCTTCATATACTTTCATGTTCTATCAAAAAATTTTTTTCAATTATTTCTTTGTTATTATTATTTTCATATTTTTTTATGTAATAAGTCAGTTTTCAGTCTTTTTATAGAAAAATTCATAGTCCAAAAATTAAAAGTAAAAGCTTATTTTATGTGAGAGTGTAGTAAAACATTGGGAAACATTTATATAATTTTTTGTATTTATCAGAAAGTCGTGTATTTTAGTTGACACATAAACTCAGTATAAAAAACAATTATTGGGGTTCGTTATCGGAACTTAGGGGACCTCTTCGGGATCCATCGTGGCTTTTAGCTGAATAAACATTATATGTCCATATCGCGTAATATATATGCATAACTTTTGTGTGAATAGCAAACCAATCGATATACTTGATACTTCGCAGGAGTCCAAAGTTGTCCGGCTAATGAAAATTCTACAAACTCGTTAAAATATAAAGATTTCAATTATCTGGTGCATGATTTTTTTTTCGCTCACATCGGTCACGAAAAAAAGAACCAACTGAAAACACGGAGAAGAAACAAAAATTGAAAGAAAAATGAAAAGAAAAATAGTCGCGGTTCACCCTCATCATTTCAGCGTTCTCCTGACGAGGCACATAATCCCGATATCTGTCGGTTTTCGGGTAATAAAACACGCGCTCTGTACAGAAGAAGTCGACGATAAAGGAACGTGCACAGATACCGATTCCCCCGTTCCTCTTTTGCGACTTTTCGCACATAAACGAAAATTGGCAAACAGCAATAATCCACATTATCATTCCTGATAGCCGAGATAAGAGCGTGGAATATGTTTTTTTATCGACGCCACTTTACAGTTACAATGACTGCATTATAATAAACCATAAAATTGATAAGGGCGAGGAGTAAATCTGCGGAATTAATTATGGAGAGAAAAAGTGTGGCAGTGTGCGAAACTCGTGAAACCGAAGCTGCTCGTGATTTCGGGCAATGTTGAGTTCCCTCGAGTGCAACGGGTATCGACGTAACTAGATCGGATGAGGTTTCGGATGACCCACGGTCATTCAGAGGGTAAATATTTTCATATTACTTCACCGATGCGTAATTCAAGCACCGCAAATCTGCGCTGGGACAGATCTTCCTCTTCCGGTTTAAATGGACCACACAAGCGAGAGCCCGCACGAAACATTTAATCCGTTGAATCAAGTGTCGAGTGAACGCATTAAAATTCTGTCACATTGGGGCGGTAAAAAAATATGATTCGATACGTAAAGTGAGTACAAGCGAAAAATAATAAAGCAAGAAAAATTTCGTCTATTTATTCTTGGCTGAGTGGGCGGGAATGTATGGGTTTGAAAATAAAACGAAACATCGCCCTGGGGCGCACTTGACTCCCGTCGAAGAAAGGAAAATCGGCTGCAAATTCCTGACTGGATGCCAAATATGACAAGATGGATGTAAGAATAATACGCAAAACCGAGAAAGCTTTTGAGTTTATATCAAAAGACGGTTGACGCTGCTTCTGAGATACGAGGAACGAGTGCTGTTGACCCCTCCTGGGATGTTTCCACTTGCAAACTAGATTCCGATAACTGATCGTTTCCATTTCCATGCGTCGGAAAAGAAGTCTGACAAAGCGTGAAAAAGGACCTTTCGTGTATGCGGACGAAATTACCGATTCACAATCTTTCATACTTAGGGCAAAAAACAATTTACGAGCGCGCGCATTTTGTCTTTCCGCAAAAGTTTCCAACCAACCAAGTGCGTTTTTGTGTCCATATATAAAATTCTAAACCATAGCCATTTGTAAAAATGGCCAAACCGTTTGAAATTCTCGGGATGTTTTGTAGGTACGACTCTCCCAGCACTTAGGATCCTCGAGTTCTGACAGGAAAATGTGTGGTAATGAAGCAATTTGTGAAAACGATCGTTTTTCAACCACGAGGAAAGATCTCGAAAATATATGACGTCTGACACGAACGTAAACAATCGGACAATCCAACTTAATTAAAGATGGCGTTATCGAGTTGTATCATCAGCCCCCAGCAGAAGAGGGCTTTTGATACACCGGTTCAGTTAAGGACGCGCTGTCGATGAGAAAAAGAACGTTTACACGTTAGCTATCGTGCAAAACGCCCAAGGAATTAGCATTTGCACAGGATGTACGCTCTAACTACTATCGACGTTCCTCCAACTATAATCATCCAAGTGGTACGGGTTAAGTGTAATATTATTCAGCAGACAGCTTTGTATGGATATTGGGCGACCTGCACAGATGCTGCTGTCCGTCCGTCGGAGAGACGCGTGTTGACGTCGCGTCGGCTCTGGTTCTATGCTAGATGCCTAGTCTAATGACCCCTCTAACGCGAAATAACGATTCTGAGCGCGGGGTTGCCACGCCAGAATAGGGACTCATCCCGCCGCAGTTTGGCCGCAGGCTATGAATCGTAATGACGCATTTAGCGCGAGATCACCATGACGTCTTAAAGGTCTGCCTAATGTCGTTCGACCCAAACTGCCCAAACTTGTATACTCTCGCCCAGATACTTATACTTTTCGAATAACTAATCGACCGGACTTTACATTTGTTTCAAATCGCATATACTAAAAAAGAACAAACAACACCAAAAACGAAAAACATTTTCGCCTCGATGAAATTTACACGCACCTTAGTCCCTGCGCCAGCTTGATTCTCTTGCACTGTTTCCTTTTCTCTGGCAAGAGCGAGAGAGACGGGACGAGCAAAAAAATATAATTTCGAGTCGTCTGCAAGTTATTAATTTTTCTTAAGAAACACGGTCATCCGCGAAACATCGCCTGCGGCATGCCTCGTGGAACGGTTGCTGCAGGTGGCGAGAATGGTCAATATAGCCGCAAAATGTAAATCATATTGCTGCGCTGCGAACCGACGCCCTGTTTTCTGTCTGAGAGTCTACGACTCTCGGGCGCTGGCTTCGACCCATCGACGAGTCTATATTAGTTTCGAACGGACCTTCCTTAACTGAATTCACTAATTCAATCATCCCCTACGGACTTTGATTGTTTGCTGCGGAAGATATCCATTATCCGTTGTTCCAAAATCACTTTGCCAAGATTCGGCTCTCGGACTTAAAGATCACTAATTGCCGCCGAGCTCTGCGCAAAACCTCAACACCTTGGGATGCTAATTGAACTTGTTGTTGATTCCGATCAATTAGATTTTCATGTTCCAAATGACGGTAATGTTCGATCAAACAAAATGTTTATCAGTCTGATTCCAATTACAGGCCGACTATAATTTCGTTTTAATGCCAGCCTTTAGTCGGCATTAAAATATTTTAACACAAATATGATTGAAGCAGCCACTTGAACCATACCTATTAACTGTGAGCGATGCCGTTAATTGATCACCTGATTTCATACCATGACCTACCATGTTACACCAAAACAACATTGCTCTGGAAATAACAAATCAATTTCCGACAAATTTGGCTCGACCAATCAGCTGCTAACGATATTTCGCATCGGCTGATCTGTCCTGGGCGACCCTGCAACGTGGGGAGTCCACACCAGAAGTGGTCTTGAATTTCTGACTGAGCGCACAGCGGTTGCTGATAGATTTTGACGTGACCAATGCAGGCCCTCTCTCTGTTGACTACATTATATCTAATGGACCGCTCTTTGTCATCATACACTTGACTCATTTTGACTTTTGCAACATTTTTCTTTTTTCCCAGTCCACCAGCAATTACAGCCTACCAACCGGAAGAAAAAAATCTCCAACCACAGTACCGGGCATTAATGAACTTGTATCCTCAGCAAATTTATTATTTATTCATACTTCTCACTGACTCGTGCATTTATCAAATTAAAATTCTCTTTCACTCCCAGCTGCTCTCGACTTTCGAAACAAAATGTTGAATGCAGTTTTTGTTGCATAATCAAACAAACGAAAAAAAAATTGTACTTCAATTCAAAGATCGGGATCCTTTTTATCGTTTCCTGCCAGCACGATCTGATTTGGAATCTCATCTATCCGAACTCATCAGCCTAACTGTCGTAGTCGGATAACTGCAGTGATTTTTAACGTATCGTTTTTACCAGATCGTTGAGGCAAGGAAGCAGAACGCATGACGAAATTATCGCATTCGTTGCGAGTGGCGTGAGATGAGACTGCTTCAGGGCCGGAGGTGCGAGCCGGCAATTCTTATCCAGTTCGCGTGTATATCCTTTAGTATGCGGCGTATGCAGTCGGTTGTTACCGAAGGAGTGGTTTGCCGAGCGGCCAATGGCGAGTGCTCGGACTAATTCTAGGGTGCTGCAACTGCGCCATCTTTGCATCATAATGCCGTGCTCGCGGCCCTCCCTCTCCTGCCATTCCGTACGACCTACCCTCCTTCAACTCCGACTCCGAGCGCCGTGTACGTGCATTTGTGCGAAATCAACTTCGTACGCGAACAGCGAGGACACCCGAGCAGCCGCGGCAATCAGCGAAATGTCCTGGGCTTGCGTTGTCTGAGTCTCGTCTGCCGAAATCAATCCCCGGCAACGTCTCCAGAACTCCTCGAGGGTCCTGATGGCGTCCCCGAGCTCGGCAGACGGGAGCAAATTTTTGTAGCGAAACGGTGTTGCTTTGTTTCGTTGCAATTAGAATTAATTTCCACGCGCTTGCCAAGGGTCGCCGCACAGAAAATAGCAGTCTTTTAAATTAATTTCATCCACGTTTCATAATTGCGTTATTGAAGGCATACAATTTGCCATTGAATTAATTGAGTTAATGATAGCTCCGGGCGCAGTTTCGCGTAATTTTCATAATGAATCGCGGAGTCTGGTGCGAGAAGGCCTAAAATCCCAAATCTGATTGTTTAACACTGTCAGTTCTCTAACTTCTCTCAAGGTTCCCTTGCCACGCAACTTTTGACAAAAAAAATGATGCGCAACATTCTTCAAGTGCCTTGACGGAATAACTCGCTTTTAATGCTTCATCGACGAACGAGAGATGCGAGCGCACATAACACAGTAGCAACGTACACGTACGGTTTAAGATTACCTCTTTCCTCTGACAGGAGACGGTAGCGAGGCGTAGGTGCCACGTCGCCGTAGGCGTCGTCTGCGGGACTACGACGATGTTAACCTCCTGTTACACATACACAACGCGATGTATAGCTTCTTGTAACAAACAGCCAGCGCCCCAACGTAACATCCGTGGACACACCGCAGTCTAACGTTTTCATTCCCTTTTCAATCCATCTCTTTATTAACGAGCATATCCTTCTGATGAAATTGTTTATTGAAATATTTTTTCTCTCGCTTAACATGAAAATATTATATAACATTTCTCACAAACATTTTATTACTTTGAATCAAATTTTGATCAAGAGAATTTTCATTTAAGAAATAAGAAAAATTAAATAGAAAAAAAAATGCAATTAAAATGTTGTCTTGAAAAATTATCAAAAAAAAAAAAATGTTACAGTGTTTCGTCAGAGACTTTCATAAATTCAAAATTATACAATTTGATCAAAAAATAAGGATCCCACTTGAAAGTCTCCTTAAAACAACGAACCGTGCTCGAATGTAATGGAATATTTCTGCATTCCCCAATAGTGTGCTCTGCAATGTTGCAGAGAGTTCTGATTTCAATAATCCGTTGTAATCAACTATATGCATGGACTCATTAAAAAGTATATACAGCCTGCGATAACAACCAATGAGAATAACGCTCTAGCTCTTGATGTTTATGTAAATGGAAATGTTCAGACTGAGGCAACAGTTTGATATCCGTTTTCTATGTTCGTCTCGAGCATGTTTCTGTATCTTGATCTATTTAGTAACAATTCCACGCGACTTTTTGCTGCGCTCCGATCGAATCGTATAATTACCACTCGAGAGTAAGAAACGCAGCCAAAGAAACCACGACCGATTGAACAAAAAAACCATCAGCGGCAAAAGAAATCGACGGAATGCAGTCATGTGCGTATTTCAGCCACGATTACCGAGAAATCGCTTAGCAGAAATCAAGTGAACGTATTAGAACTAAATAGCTTTACGAGCAAAAAGTGTACAATAAATCTGTGAACCAGTTGGTTAGTTGGGCCGCTGAGACAGTAAACTCCTGTTACTTATTTCTGTAATCACGCGGAAAAACCGGGTGAATCTGTTTTTCAAAAACACGAGAAAACCGCAATTAAAATATTTGATATATTTTACTGCTTTTTTTTCTATCTTTCAATCACGTTCAAACATCCATGTTGAATAAAAACCATTTTAATTGAATGTGATTCGTTTTGTTGGTTTTTTTCGTATACAAAAACAATGATCTTGAACATGAAATTTTATTTCATTTCAATTTCGTCCGGAACAAATGTTTACAATTAGGCATTGAGAATCATATATAATTCATGAACTTACGTCAAGTCATAAAGTTTAATAACCAGCGTAAAATTGAGTCTGTCAATAAGCCGTTAAGAGGAACACTGCGCACGGTTACGGTAGCCTTGTTCGGAGGCGCGATTGGCGAACATTGTAGTTTGCCCCCCGTGGCATGTGAGGATGCTCGCAGAGATCGTACCACCCGGGGGAAAAAATTGGCCAACTTAATAACGATCAAAGCGCGCGTCAGCTTTTCACTGCCACGCCGAACCGGTCTTTCGGGATGACGTGACGTAACCCGATCTAATCAGCGTGGCTTTGTTTTTTGTTTGCAGTGGTCTATCAGAAGCGATTGAAAAAAGAAAAGAGGGTCAGGAAGCGATTACAGGACCAGCTTGACCTGGAGATCAAGAGGCGAAACCAACTGGAAGAGGCCCTCAAGGCCACGGGCGCCAGCTCGGAACAAGTGCGGGCGATAACGGGTAAGATTTGTTTCAATGTTGAGAATCGGTTTATTCATTATCTGCTAAATAAGCCATCTTTTCAAGTTTGTACACTCGTTTGCTTACCTTACCCGAACTCCTGGAGCAAGAAAGCCCACCCTCCCTGTCACTACCAAAACTCAAACACGAAACCCTTTAAGTGAAATCTCTTATTCCGATATAACATTTCGTGCTTCCTTGCCATTTTCGCCGCCGCTCCCGCTGATTAACCTTGTCAGCCCCAGAGAGTCGCGATATTAATTTCAAGTCGGGGAAAAGACAGAGTACAAACGTAAGAAATTCATCCTTGAAATTCATTGATCGACTGCGCGCTAATGTAAACGAACGCAAGTGAGATTAGATTCGTACCCCTAGTCAAACAGAAGGCGGCCCCAAGAAATCCGATGAGTAATAATTCGATGATTTGAAATTTTAATTAACCAAACGAAATGGAATTTGTTTTCGCAGAGAACGTCACCGTCGAGGGCCGAACAAGCGTCGACTCGGCAGAGGAGAACTCGGCACACTCGCAGACTCCGCAGCAGCAGACGCCGTCCTCGCAAACTAATTCCTCCGGCTCGATTCAGTCGCAGCAGCAATCGCAAAATCGTTCCGAACAGCAGCAGAAACAGCAGCAGTCCAATCAGTACCGGGAATCGCCGGTGGGACGTGCTCCACAACCACCCGCGACGCCCGAAAAACCCGGCTGGGGTTACAGTGGACTCGACCTCATCGGAACTCATGCTTCCGCATTCTGGCAAAATTATCAAGGTAAGTTTTCAACGAACATAAAGTCAACGTACCAGTTTGGGTTATAGTGTACCAATTTTCGTTTCTAAATTAATTTAAATTTTGTACAATTTTTAAATTACATATTGCAGAACAATTGGTAGTTAAATTTTTGTTACTACTTCACATAATTCTTGGTTTCAAAAGTAAATCAACAGTGATTTTAAACTTATTGTAAAACAAATAGGTTTACTGTAACGAAACTGGAAACGTTTATGATACATGAGTTCAGCTTTTTTCTATTGAACCATTTTCTTTTCAAAATAATCGAAACAATTTTACTTCAAAATCAAAACACAATCATACTCACAAATGAAGTCAGTTTGGCTCATCTTACATTATTTGAACAGAAGGTTAAAATATTTTTTCTTTCTTTTTAAGTATATTTTAAAACTAACCTCTGATGTGACGTGACAGTTCAATTGTCGTTGTTAAGATTTTTGTTCGAAAAGTTTCAAAATTTCATTCATTAAGAGAGAAAAAAACAATTCAATTTGACAGTTAAATTTGCTCGAACTAGAATGATGGTCTACTTATCTGCATGCAAAAATTGGAATCAAGGGAAATTTTGTTTGTTTTCATTTTGCAAGACAATTGCTATGAGACCTATATTTACATCAATCTCCCAAAATTTGTACCACTATAAATAATGGCATAATGACGGCATCGATGCATTCGACCGGTACTCTAATTTTGATCATTTGACCGGACACGAAGCGAAATTAGCCGCGAGCCCTCCTAAAAGATAATCCTGCCGATGTATTAGAGCTAACTCAATTTTTCGATGCAGCCAAAATGAAAAAAAAAAAAACGTTGTATAGGGTTGCTCGGGATCGTATGTTGTATCAATGGTTATCCTATATTTCGCACAGCTGAGTACGGGCTGAGGATGAATTTTCTACTCTTCTTAATCCGGTTTGGCTTCACGCGGCTCTGAGCAGATGCCAAGTGCCATTTTCACATGAGAAAAGATTCTGGCGATTTATCAATTTGCAGATAGCGCGGCGGGGTTAAAAAAAGTGGATCCACTTTTGGGGTAAATTTGATACAGATTCATTTTTAAAGCTGAATCAAGACCATTAGGAAGCTTGACGAGAAAACACGAGGCACTTTATAGGACGGCGCAGAGTCACTCGGGCGTCGTGACGACAAATCCATTTGCAATAAACAACGCGGATCCAACGCTTGCCTCCTTCATACATTCTGCAGCAGCATCAACTTTGAGCAGCCCTAAAAATTCAACAATATGGCCCGCGAGTTTACGCCTCAAGTTTAATACCGTGGTTGTATACATGTCTCTATTTGTCGAATTTCACAAACGTCATATACACACACTCGTATTTCTTTCTTACATCTTTTTAAATTTATGAAATCAAATGAAATCAAAACAATGACATTACAAACACAATTGATTTCAACTTAGTTTTATTTCATACTTCACAAAAAATAACATCAAATTTCTAACCTTCATCCTTTTTAAATTTCCTTATGTGAAATATTGCAGATTGAAAAATTCAGTTTGAAATTTTCGACAACATAACAACAATATTTTTTATATCATCAGAATTTTACATTAATTTGGTAATGGTGATTGTTTATAACTATTGATATTTAAATATAAAATATTTTGTTAAAATAATAATAATGAAAATGAAGAAACGAGAAAAAACATTAGGAAACGCAAAATAGGTCCCGTCCTTACAAGGTTAATCGTGCATCAATCTCGATGCATGCTCTCGGCTAAAGTGTGCGACTCTGTGTGTGTGCGCGATGTCGAGTTTATGCATATCTCTCGCAGCGAGGAAGGAACCGTAATTTCCCCGGCGGCTCCCGGTGGCGTTAGTCGTCGTCTTCATGTTCAATCCATGCTCGTTCCCGACCGCGCGCCCCTCGTCCCTGCTGCTTTGTACGCCTGCCCCCCGATGTCGTCCTAAGCCAAGTACGACGAAGCACTCTGCTGCACTTTAATATTCAGACTATATGTAATAATTTCGCGACGCTCGTAAGGTCTTTCTCTGCTTTTCGTTTCCTAACTTCGCTCATGTTTATTAGCAATGAAGAAGCCTGAAAGAAAGGAGGAAATTGCGCGCGATAGACCAACTTTGTCATTTCTTACGGCTTGCGGTTAATTTATGAGACGGTTTCGAGTGGTTTAATTTTTTACGGGGTCGCTCGATGAAGCGAGGCATTTTTTTTATTACGAGGAATTTCAGATTGCACAAGTTAATTGATCGTAAAAAAAGTTCCAAATTGTATTCAATTGATAAAATTGTTCTAGTTTTGGAATTTAAACGCGAAAAATTGTTTTACAGTTTTGTGTCATAAATAGCACTAGTTTTGGCGCGCGAAATTTCTTTATATACAAATCCTTTGAATGTGAACAACTTTATTGTTCTTTTTAGTTTTTAACGATAATGAAAAACACGGCAGGAGAATGAAAAAAAAGGTGTGCATTTGCGTGCGCGGTCGCGCGCGGTTGCAATCATTCTCAGACTTGATATTTGACGGGCGGGGCTGATGTTCTTCCAAAGCACTTGGAAATTGAAAAGATCGCGCGTCCATGGCGGCGAGGTGTTGGAAGATAGACGGCAACTTTTTTTTTGCGCGCGCAAGCTCCCCGCAAACTTCATAACAAAAGACGCACATATCGTGCCGCGCATATATAAATATGGCTTTGTGCTCTCATTTAATTACATTGTGGCCGCATGCAACTTTGTATAAAGCTCTGACCACCAATGATTGGCAGCTACTTTCATGCTTTACTTAAATACAGGTATCCCGTATCGTGCCTCGGACGCGTTCTTTCATTAATTCGATCTGAATTTATTGCCGGTGCATTTCAACGTGTCAATTTAATTCGTTGATGAGCACTTCTTTCGCACAGCCGTGTTTTTATAGAAAAAAATACGACATGCCGGGCACACTCGTCAGGATAATCATTTAATCTTGCCCATGTAGAAATTGCTAGCGATAAGCCTAAATGAACAACCAATTCTACGTTGTCAGCTAATGTTATATTATTTAAAGAATAAAAATAAATTCATCAACATATACATTTATCTGCTATTATATATAAACATATATTATTATATTTTGATACGAATCAGACCAATCAATATTTATTTATAAATAATTTACTTTTGTTGGATGTTTAAATCATTATTTCTACATTTTAATAATCATAAAAATGTTCAAAAAAGTCTTTGAATAATATTAAAATTTGTTTGGAAATTTTGTAATAACCCAAATTAAACTATAAATCTTAAGAACATTCAATAAAATTCGGCTGATTTTTTATTTTCTAATGTCAATTTTTGAAAAATGATTATTTCAAAATATTGATTTTTATGATTATAAATAAAAATTTTTTAATTTTTGAAATACCAAAATTTCAGTTTAACTTTAGAAAAAAGTTGACATAACATTGGCTATTAGAAATGATATTCTGAAGTTTAGCAGACAACATCGGCCTTCTTAACGTTGGTCTAACGTTGGGCTAAAACGCAAATTTCTGCATGGGTGGTACAGTTGCTTTTGTTTCTCCACATTTCGAGGAAATACCGTGTTAGACGAACGGTTTAGGAATTCACATGATTTTTTAGCAAAACTGCAGGCTAATTAAACCTTCAGCATTATCTCGGGTGCGGCAAGAGAAAAAAATGACACGCGTCTACATTGCTACTAGTGGATCGTTGGCTTTTTCTCAGTCCTTTTTATGATTCTTCAAAAAATTAATAACCGTCAGGCTTTTTTACCAAAATTCTCAGACACATTTTTTACACTTTTGAAATTAGAAAAATAAACTCCATAAAAGGTTAGGTAAAAACTGCCACTTTGATATAAAAAGATTGAGCAAATGCGAACTGCACGAAAGCCTTTTTGCAGCGCCGAAGAAAAGGCAATTTCAGTATGATATCGAATACGAACGGTATAATTGGTAGCCGAAAAGGGTCGGGGCGAAAAAAGAGCGTCTGCGACGGCAACTTCAGTGTGCGTTTTTAATGTTCTGATCTTTATGTAAAACAGTGAGTGCGCGCTCGAGAATCAAGCCGAGCGTGAAATTGTATGAATCGGAAAGGCACGGAAGCGGGGACACAAAAAGCAAAAGGGAAACGAGTACGTCGCGCCGCTGCGATCTTTTAATTTCAAATTTCTACAGGAGACGCTTCTTCGTTTTGGCCTCGGAGTTCTTTCTTCAAATGTTTCTTGCTTTCGCGAGACAAATCACCGGGGGAGTTCTTTCAGTAATGCAATAGAGGGAGCGTGATACGTGCTAGATATACGCGCCCGTTTAAATTGGATTATCATTATAAGACTATTACCAAGAAATGTGATGTAAGACGTCTAAAAGGGAACAATATTGTGAACAAGACATTTTAGCGTTTGTCGCGAACTTGTTTCACAACAAATTACGTATTCTCATAAATAAAAAAAAAAAACAAACAACAAAAATCGCCATACTTATTTCAATTTTATTTATTCAATTTAATTAATAGAACATTATTTATACACAATTTTTAAGTCAGAAAAATATTTTTTCATGTTAATATTAACTATCGGCCAAATAGAGAATGTAAAAAGGAAGAGAAGATGATCTGCGAAAAATCATGGCATCTACCATACCGAGACTCTCATCGTCACTTTGCATGCATAACTGTGAAAAAACCAAGACAAACATCCCTAGCGAAAATCGCCCTTTTTTCAGTGCACAAACGAGAACGCGTTCATTCTGCGGAAAAGCACGTCGTGTTTTGTGGATATATTGCCGATGTGATGTCGGTGTATATAAGAAGATTCCCCGGAGGTGGGGGATGGCGTTGACTACCTGGGCTTCCGCGGGTGGAATATTGCTGGTACGCACGCGTTACGCTTTATCACTCTTGCGAGGTTATTGTCTTGCGCGTAATAACGCCGTTGTACGCACGTGCGTGATGCCAACACGTTTGTCGGGCATGTGTTTGCGAGCCACAAATACGCTACAGCGTTGCGCTCGGCATACACTCGCTTGATTCAGTGACCCAACACAAAAACAATGTGGGTATGTGTGTGGGCGGCCGCGTATATTATTCATCGCCTTGTGCATCATAAAAGGGAAGTTTTAGGTGTATGCAGATTTCCCGGACAACACGGATGTAGATCGCCTGATCCGGAGGACATAATGAAGTTAGGGAACTCAAAACGAAACGATATTATTGTTATTGTGAATATTTTCAAAACACAATATTTTTTTAGTGCAAAAGAACAAATTGTTTCCAACGAATGCAACATCAGATTTAAAATTAAAAAATTATTTACAAAAATGTACTTCAAGAAATTGTGGGGACAAGAACAAAGTTTTTCATCCAATTTTTCTGTAAAGTTGATGTGTATTGGGCAAATATAAATGTGAAATAATTATGTAAAATTAGAAACAGTTTTGAAGAAAATAGTCTTGAATATCAAATTACATTGAATTTTATAGAAGCTAAACTGAATTAATAATTTACATATGATGAGAATTGATGATAAATTTTATACATAGTAGAAAGTGTAACATAAAAATCATCTTGTTATAATCACATTTATTACCGCTGTCTTCGTCCTTCGAAAACATCATAGCCTATAGAATAACTTCTTTAATAATGAAGCTGATCAAACGGATTTTCATCGGCAGAGTCACTTTCGCTAAATACACATTTCATGACCGTCGGAGCTCTGAAACAACTGCGCCGTTGGTTGAAGCTGTTAAAAAGGGTTCTTTCTTCTGCTTTTCGTTACGGGCAGACACATATTGCGTCCAAGTTAATTACCTGTACGAATAATCGCAGCGTCATAGCGCCAGCCCTGATCGAAATTGCAATCGGTGCAGTCGTTGCAGTAACAAGCATTTAGTAGCCGAACCGGTTCCAAATGGTTTTTCATTGTGCAATTCTCGCCGGGCCGTGTAAGACGGTAGCAAAACTATTAGTCCTCTCATTCGGCCGCACTTGTCTGATTGCGTGAATCGAGGTGGTTGAGATCGAATCAACAAAACATGATGAGAATTCGATTCTCGCGAGTTGGATATGAAATTAAAATGAGATCGACGTCTTCATCATCAAAAATTGTCTAAATGAAATGTCAAGTTTCAGATTGAATTTCGTCATGATTCGTCACTTTTCATTCAGCATGTTTGTTTTTTCCTCCCCTGATCGAATTCAGTTGCAATAATATTTTTGACACGATCAAAACAAAGTTTCTCTTAAGACTGCTCCTGAAAGTGCGAAACTTTCCATCTATTGGTTTTATTTTTTTCCCCTTTGATCTGGAAGCTGAAATCTTGATAGCGTAAACGTTTTGGGATCTCACCTGTTACTGTCGGAAACGGTGAGGTGTCAGCAGGATTCCAACTCGGTAGTGCGTGAAAGCACCGCGAAGGATAAAACGGAGCGGTAATTAGTAGAGATGGAGCAACCCCGTGCAGAGCAAAAGGGAGTTTAAAAGGACGAGCGAGATAACCGACGAAGGCAGGCGTGAACGACAGGAGAACACGCGGGTTTGCTCACTGAATTCCGCAAGGATTAGAAGGGCGAAAACTGGAAAATGTTCCTTTAATGACACTGCTTTGAATTAACCGGTTGCACACTCGGATACCCTCTTATTGTGCCGGAAATCGGCTTCCAAGACCCAACACCGAAATCAGGATTACGCTTGTAGACGCGCTCGACCAACCGAAGACATTATTATTGTTGCGAAGAAGAATTATCAGGATCGTGTTGAATGAAAATTAATTGAGTGATGAATTATTGCTCTGCGAATTAAAATCCTTGCACGTTGTCTTGGGTTATTAACAACAAGTGTTTTTAAATTGTACAACAGACTGGTGTTATAATTTACTTCTTTTTTTTTTGCTCAACCAGCGTGGTTTAGTTTAATATCAAAAATAGCGATTCCAAAATGTTGAATGGTTTGAACTTTGATACCCTTGAATATGGAAATGCAACGTTATTAGATGAAACACAAATTCAAGCAACTAAACGTTGCGACTGTATGAAATCGAGGGGTGTTGGACAGATATCTGATCGAGAAGCGTGAAATGGTACTACCTCCTTAGGCAAAGAGCAATGGTAAAATCCAATTGCGAGGCCATTAAGCCTCGATTAACTGGCAGAGCTTGGAGAAACGAGCGTGTTTCTAAGCGTAGACGGGACCGAGATTCCATTATGCTTTGAGCAACAATAGCTAAGGGCTGTTACGCGGTACGTCGGTGTGAGATTCGTGCATTCGTCAGCCGTTCTCACACGCCCGTTTCTGATGTTTGCGTTTCACTGAGCCAAATTACCTTTCGCGCCCTTATCCACGCGTCGAGTGTTCCGTCCCTTTGATACCCAAATGACAATTTAACTGCTCAAGATACTCGTGCGACACACAGACATTATTTCTAATCGAAAGACACATCCGCGCTTGTTCGCTAACTCAAAACTTTGCACAAATTTGTTCTCACTCGAGAGATCACAGATCTCTTCTCTGTATCCTGGCAAATTTAATTTATTGAAACAACAATTTTCCTTTCTGTTGCAGAATCACTAGCGGAATTCGAACCGGAAAGAAAGTCGCGCCAGCACCCGGCTGCTGACAGAGACCAAGTCAAATCACCCCTCCAAGGTAGGTTTCATGCTCCCTAAGTTTGAATAAGTGGAAATGTCAGTTTTTGTAAAAAGTGGACGGATCCTGAATTTGTTTTTCAGTCAGCCACTTTTTGGGAAAAGTGAAATTTACACTTGTTTAAGTTTAGAAAGTGCGAAACCAATTGACAATCGAATTCAAATATGAAAAAAAGGCGTCAGTGAAAAAAAAACTTCATCCAGGACATCAACAGAATTATTTCTTACACACATCTCGGTGGGTTGAATCTTGATGGTTAGGATAAATCTCTTGCTCTAAGGATGTTTTTGCCATTTTCAGCAGTTGAAGTTTGGGTTGGAAAAAGCGCGATAACTGCTGCGAATACTTGGCCAAAAGTTCCTTCCTATTAAATTAGGAGCACATCCACCTGGGTTAAGCATCGCGCCACGACAAACTGGTTTGCGGCTGCTCATACACGGTGCAACATAAACTTCGATCTTTAATTATAAACTCTTCTCGTCTCAAGACGGGGGAGAACTCGGATGAATTGTGTCTGACGGATTTCTTGCACGAACGTCAGCAGTTTTGGTAACAAATGTGAAACTTGGGCCGCGCCAACTTGTTCCGCCGGACCAAACTTTCGGCAAATAAAAAACCATCGAACCATCGTGATCTCACTGTGCCCGCCGACTTCTTACTTATCATGCTGCTTGGCTGATATTGTAAATAATCGTCTTTTTAGGCAGACAAATTGTGCGCGGCATAAATTTCAAGTCTTGATTTTACGATGCTTTCCCGTCACAAAAACCGTTCCGATGTTTTGCACTTTTTACTTTTTTTCTCCATACAATCTCAAACGGTTACTTTTTGTTCACGAATTCTCTTTGTTTGTCTTTTACAATTTCTTCGTCTAGAAAAACTCCAAAAAATTATTCTAACTGTGTATTCTAAATCGTTTACAGAAAATTCTTTGCCAATTATTCTGATTGGACGTTTGAAAACGTTCTGGTAAAATAACAACGCAATATTTTTCCGCACTAAGGATAGTAGGATCTGAAACCGGAGAAGCGATATTTGAGAGCACGAGGCTATTAGTGTAGTTTCGTTCAATCATAAACGACATTTCGATAAAAAGTCGACAGGCGGCGGATCTTAAGAGATGGAGAGCCCAAACGAGAACGGCTGAGGATGACTTGACTGGTTTCATTCTTGATTCACGTATGCATGACGACCCACTCGTTCTCGTCGCCTGCGCCTCCTTTATTTAAGGTCGTCCTTTTCTTCTCGTTTCGCGATGAGTTTTGTTTCTCCCGCTGTTTCATCGGAGACGCTTCACCTTCGGCACAAGTGCGCTATTATTCCCCAGTCATGCCACTCGTATTATGATCGCTGATCAAATTTCCATTCGGATCAATTGTCGCACACGATCGAGCGATTTAATTATAGCGCCGTTTTATATACGAATCCGTTCATTATTTCACGCGGCTTTTGTCGCAGCGATTTCACCGGGACGATAATGCGCTGCACATAATTATACAGTCTCGAATCAATCCATCCCGAGACAACTTTTCAGGTCGTGTGCGTTCTCTTTTTCTTTTCACCCCTACCTTGGTCTTGTCCGTTTGAAGTTGATTTGCTTGGTTCCCTTTTTTATATTTGTTTATCATTGATTCCAAAACAGAAGTTAACGAGAACCTCTTTTTTTTGTTTGCAGAAAAGTTTGACGAACCAAAGCTGGAGTAACTTTGCCGTTCCTTTTTATTTGTTTCTCTCTCGCTCTTACGTCCCTCTCGCTCTGTAAAAATATTATAATGATTTGAAAATAATGAAACGAAGATAATAGAAAGCGATTCAAAGGTAATCAATTGAAGAATATTCCGTGTTACGGCTCAGCAATTTGCACGACAGTATTCCTATCTCATGCAGCTGATAATTAGTGAGCGGCGGGCGCGCCGCAAATGAACTGCAGACGAAAACGGACATCGCATTCTCCGGGCTTGGTCCTTGTCTGCGCGCTTAATCGAACATCTTCTTATTTGCACGTGATGTGTGAGTGCAGCGGCCGCAGTAACGGATATTAATATGCCAGTTGAAAAAGTTCGAGGGGGCGATCTCGCGCTGGGCCCGAGATATCTTTCTCTTAGGAGCCGGGAACGCCTCTTGACGTTTCCTCTTCATCTCGCAGTGACGTTCGATAGATCGCTGCAAGTTGAAAGCCGATCTTGCCCTCCAAGGGCCAACGAGTATAACTTTTGAAAAAGATTCACGACTGTGTCTGTGTTCGGGCCCGATTGGCGCAATGCTTTTCGATGCATTATCCCAGGAACATTATGACGTCAGAGATTATTCGTGTGATTGATTGAGATGAACCTCAATTAATTTCTTTTTTTCTCTCTCTCTCTCTTTCAAGGCAAAGTATTTTCTTTTGTTTTCTTTTTTTGTTTTGATCAAGACTTTCTTTTTGCATTAGAATATTGATTTGCTAGATCCAATTAAACTTTCATCCTTCGTATGGGGGGAGGGAGAGGGGGGGGGGTTTGTTTTGAAATGGCGGAGTAATTAGAGTTGAAGAGACGCAATGGTTAATGGCAGCAATTGATTATTCAGCTGCAGTGTACAATGCCTGCCTACAAAATAGAAAAATATGCAAATCAAACTTTAACGGATATTTTAACCGGATGAGTCAATTACCTTTAGTCAAGCACTGACGCCTTTTTAGATCATTTAGTTTGTGTTATAATTTTGCAATGTTATATTCGCAAATTAAATTAATAATTGTAACTTCGGTGCTTAATACCCTAGTGAAAATAGTTAATTAAAATCTCGGCTAATAATTCTCTCGAAGTAACTTTTGACATGCAATGCAAAAATCAAAACGATGCTTCGCACAGATACACAATTATATTTCGTGAGAAGCCACCCGATGTTGACTAATGATTGCAATTATCTTTCTGTTACAGAGTCGCGAACTGGTTACTACAAAAATTCAGTATTGTTTACAAGCGCCACCTAGAAGAAGTTGGGGGACGCGCGGTGAACGCTGATGGCGCGCTGACCCACCGGTTACACGAGCACGCCGAGCTTTTGGTCGCATCGTAAGAAAATCCCTTCGAGTACCGCGGTTCACGAGGGCTCAAACGTGAAAATAAACTCACACCGACGAGGAGCGTGTATCGCATCGAAGCGAACTCACTGTCGCGTGAATAGTAATTAATAGTGCATAATCAACCCACATACGATAATCGCGAGCTGTAAATTAATTGCTTCCGGGCTTCGACGAAAGCGAGAGACGCTCGACAACATATTTATATTTCAATTTTGATTCTGACACTTCGGTGGCGCCGGATCTTATCCTGGGTGCAAGTCAATCAGGTACACTCATCGAGCTGACACATATCACAATCCGATTGTTCCTAACGCATGGATCTTTGTTCGACGATACAAAGCTCACCCATCACTATTTATTTAATCAAATTTATTATTTATTTACAAAACAAAGAAATTGTCTACTAGGAAACGAATGACGTTTTTAAATTAAAAACGTCGATTGAAAAAAAAAATGAAAAATTGTAATGCGCAAAGTTTTTGAACGCTTTTGTTGTTTTTTATCCCTCGTTGATGCAAGAGAGGAGGCAGTCGTTCCAAAGCAATCGAAATAAAAACCGTGATATAATGCTCGAGAAAAAAAAACACAGAAGCTGTACGAATAATATTAAAATACAATTTAGTACACAATAGTTAATACTGCATAAGAACATGACAAGAGAGATATTTATAAAAAGACTGTCTGAGTGCCCTAGTAGGAAAGGTAAGTTTGTTTCAGATATGGGACTCTGATCAGGCTCGATTAGGTGTGATGATAAGGTATAACTGAGGCTCTATGGAGGGGACCTATCAAGGTGTAAAGTTTTAAGGTCAACCTCCTGAAAATGGAACATTTTTTAAATCGTGAGTTGATCTTTGTAACGTCAGTTTTAAAAAGTCTCTTTTAAAGTGTCACATCTTGGTTGCACTCTTGCATAGAGCTCAGATCAAATCCTCAAATTAAGCCTGACAGGATCAGCCGATCGGGACCCTATCTTGAACGTATTTACTTTTTCTTCGAGCGAGTATGTGTGTTGTTAGATGTGGGAACGATGAGTGGGATGCGAGTCAAACTTGTAAATTACGTCTAAGCGATCTCGGTTGTCTGTGAAACACAATTTTTAATCGGTGATCAATTTTTGTACAAAGTATTTTGGAATCGCGCAACGTAGCGGGAACCAACTTGAAACTTTATATCAATTAATTAATCAGAATGTTGCGTGACAATTTCGAGACACTGTACGTCCTAAGTGATGCGTAACTAATTGAATTTATATAATCATCGGCGACTGCTCGATAGAACACGATTTCGCAACGAAATCAGCTTCCATCGGTCGGCACGTCGTTTTCACCCGAGCCCCGAGACATTTGCTGTTCGTTTGCTCGAAATTGTACATATCTGTTTATTACTTGTACAAACTGTGTCACGGTTTTTATTTATTTCGAATCACGATTTTGCGTCTCGCTTTTTTTCCTAGCCTCTACGTGTAAATAGACCGAGGAAAAAAGCGCCGTCTCGGGGCTCGTAACTGCAATTGAAAAAGAAGACGATCGGCGCGGGTCACGGCGATTAAACCGATGGAAAAAGCGTAATCGGTTGATCGATTAGCCGGATGGGGATCTTTTTACGTGCAACCGCGCGCCGATCATGGTTTTCTTGCGGCCACTGTAACATACACCGACGGAAGACTCGTAGCATGAATTTACCACTTTATTTATAAACGAAGTATAAACGCATTAGTTATTTACGTCATAAGTCTTATCAATGTGCGTGTGACATGCGTCGCAAAAATCTGCCCACAAAAATTGTGTACCAGTGGGCAATCGCCACGCGCCACGATTGTAATAATGATTAAATAATCCTCATTCCGAATCATTCTGCTGTCGATTCTTAATGTGATTTGTAAGGGATGTTCAAGATGACGAAGAACAAATAAATAATAAAGTAAACGTAAAGCGCTGATGTCGGCACGAAGAACAATTTTACCGAATTGATCCCCGAAAACTGAGAGACAATTCGTCGTAAAATTTACAGTGAAATGTGATAAATACCCGAGAATAATAAAAAAAAGAGGTTCCCAGCTGGGGGAAAAATAGTAAATTTTACGATTGCGGGATGTTTTGAGAAAAATTGTTGTCTGTGCAATGAAATAGATCGCACAAACGGAAGGAGTTTGTACAAAGAGTTTCTTTTCTCGCTGTGTCGTTCTATCTCCGGGATCTAATTCATGAGTATATATATACGGAGAGATACGCGAGCGAAGCATATACATGTAAAACGTATATAAATACTATAAATATACAAACATGAATGAATATATATTTACGATCCGTGTACAAAGACTTTTAATTAAGGTTCTTGTGTTGTAAAGTTCACATAATCATAGTTTTAGGTACCGACTAAGTCTATTCTCGAACAGATATTTACGTAGAATCGACAATTTAACCACCGATAGATGAACCATATTTGCCATCGCCACACAATTCGCCTACACGTGTACTCATACACACTCAGAACACGAAAAAAAAATTATTATACATAATTGCGTAAACGTCATTGGAGATGCGACAGTGAGGAGTTGACCGAGTGGCATTTTTATAGCGACTTTTCTAACGCTCGTTCAGACCACGCGTGCTCAAGCGCAACTTTGAGTTTCGATTTTAGGTGCGCGTCTGTTTTAGGTGCCATGTGTATTAAGCTCTCTGGGAAACCGACACTGGGTCAAGAGTATTGTAAATAAATATGAAAATGTCATGACGAGGCACGTCGCGTCTCTAATTTTGAAATAGGGTTGAGTCGGCGAAAGCTGGGCGTCGTTTGTCGCTTCATCTCGAGTGCTTTGTTTCTTTTTTCATTTTTTTGTTTTTTCACACCTCCCGATCAGCGCCACGATTTCTCGAGCGAAACACCGATCAATCGATTGGATCTTGAAGTTATAAGATGGAGGATTATACAAGTGTGCAGTAGTCAGGGCCGATAGTCGAGGTCCGTAGCGTGGACGAGTTATGAACCGATTTGTGCAAACTAATAACGAGAAATGAAGTGTAATCATGTAATTCAGCATTATTACCTATGAATAAATAGTTGTTATTGTATACCAGTGGAACATTTTTGCCCTCGTTCATATATCCTCTCCGAATAATTTTATGGATCCTGAAATTTACATTTCAAATATATTGCATTGATAGGAATGTTGAACAAAAAAAAAAAAAAAACAATTTCGTTGTTCGAAATAGTTGCAAGCAAAATGATAATATCAATATGCCGATTAACGAACATTGTAAAGCTCGAATGTTTGCATTATTGAAATTATTTCTTGGGTAATGAGTCAAATTTATATTCCCTCTTGCTGTGCAATATGGTTGAATTATTTCAAAGTTAATTAAACAAATGCCATACAAATAAAATATTTAATTCGTGAAATGGCTGAGTTGTGAAATAACTCAATCAATATGAAACGCTAAATTCAATACGAAAGCGATTTCAGTTAGTTTTGATTAAATTTTACATGCATTGTAATTATTGTAATTAATTTGTTAGAAATAAGACAATTTAATGATATGCATGAACGGTAAACAAATTCGTTATAATTTAATTTCAACATTTTACTAGCAGATTAATTTTGTTTCGTTTCGCATATCATTTTAGTTCAAGTAGAATCTACGCCGATGCTTTCAACATGCACGTTTGTAGGACGCGTTGCATACAGAAGGGGCTGGATATTTTTGCTATTGTTTCCACACTCTCCAGGGGTCTGTGATTAGTTTCATAACCAGTACAATATTTTGGTTTATCTTGAAACATATCATTTTCTCAATACAAATATCAAATTTTGACATTAATGAATTTTAACCTAATTACCTAATTTTACTTTATTGTTTCTATTTATATTTTTTTTAAATTTACGTTTTGAGTGAAAATAAAAAATGATAATTCACAAGCTCATTTATGGTTCAATTTTGTTAAAACATATCCAAAAACATTATTATAATAATGTTATTATTAAAAACGTATAATTTATAAAGCTGAAATATTTTTAATGAAATTCTCTTAATCGTGAGCAACGTCTCACGTGTTATAAGAAATAAACGCGAACATACAATCCGAAAAGATGAAAGTTTTATGCACAAATAAGCAAGCCGACAATGTATTCTTATCATTTGACTTTGCCGTAATGACTCACGGCACGCAACGAAGTCCCATTGGTCAACAACTACTCCACCCTTTCCATAAAATGTTTCCATAAATTAAGATCAGTTCATTTCGTTGGAAATAACGTATGCCGATCGAAGACTCAATTATTTCATTATGATTTTTTTTTCCAATGACCAACCATTAAGAACTCGAGAAAAAGAAATCCGTTTTTTCTTAAAGAGATAATAATACGCAATTTTCAATTGATGTTGTTTACGTCAAAATTACTTTTCAGTTTTATATGGCAATGATGAATTTTTTGCACGAATTTCCCTTGTTGAACATATTCATGCAAGCCACGTAGTTTTTGGAGGATAAGTATATAAAAATCCAAGACGCTGCGAAGTTGAACTGGTAATCCGCTAATTCCAAAACGAAATTGTGCCGTTAAAGTTTGAGTCCCCTGTTCGGCGGTTCGTCATAACACGACGCTGTAAAAATGTAAAACACGACTTGGCGGGTCGCTCTGTCAGCATATTTGTGACTGTGAAAAAAATGAACGTTTCCATGCAAATGAAGGGTTTGACATCGCGGTCCCCTTGTGCCGGAGCTAACCCCAAACCAAACCGAAGGTAACGCGAGCCAACGTGAACCCCCGCGGCGGCAACAATCGAGTCAAACTGCTCGTGCCACCCCCACGGCCTTTTTTTTCTTCCGGCCGAATCATAAAGATAAACGAATTGTGAGACGCCACTTTTGGCCCGCAACGGGCAACAATTATTCCAGCATTTACATAATTATCGAATGTAATCCAGGGTCGTGGCAAAATAGCAGACACAAACATTCGGAGAGAGACCAATAAAAGAACATCCCCTGCCCGATTGCAACAATTTGTAACACACTTTAGCATAAAATGTGCGCCCTGAATTAATTCGCCTTATCTTTGATTCGCTTTTTCCGTTCTTATCGCGCTTCGCCAACTTTCTTATTTCGAGCGTTGATTAATTATTTGTTCCGAAGTCTGTGTAATGAAGTTTGTTTCACGCCGCGCGAAAACTTATTTGTATTGTTATTGCTCGAGTTTAATATCGTCGGTGTAAAGTACTTTGTACCATGCTCTCAACCAACAAAAGGAATCTGTTACAGCTGTTGCATCCGTGCTGCTGATGCGTCCGCTTATGAAATGCAGTTGTACTTCGGTATCAGAAAACTGCCCAATATATCCGATTCTTCCAGCATACACGCCCTTTTTTTAATTAAAACATTCATTCTTTTATCGAAAAATAATCGACGCTTTTTCTTATAAATATTTACAAATAATCAGAACCTGATAAAAGATTTTTCATTAAATATTCACTATATAGATAATATATTATTATGAAAAAAGTTTGTTATTTCACGATAAACTATGTTTAACGAAGTATTAAATTTTTTATAACTAATTTATTGTAATTATAAAAATAAGTGTATTTTATTTACTTCAACTTTTTATATTGCAGCAAAATAAAATATATTCAGTTCTGTGATATTTATCAAAAATTTTTAGCACTGCATGTTTTGAATTCAAAGTAAAACAGTAAATTATTTCAATTATCAAGTTTATAGGTTTAATTAAAAGAAACTTGATCAAAAAATATAAAAAAACATTAATAACAAAATTTACTTATTTATATATGAATTTTTTTTAGAAAAAAAAAAAAAAATTATCGAATCCTTCTAATTCCCAGTAGAAACATGAAATAATCGATACGCAATAGCAAATAGCAAATACATAAAATATTAAATTCAATCAACTAAGCCAATATAAATAAAAAAATTCAATATATTTTCTATTTTTTCTAGTTTCTCAACTGAATAATAAAATATAGTGGTTCTCAAAATTCGACTATTTGTTTTGAGTTGATAAAAAAATCAAATTGATTTTTAAAAATAAAATGATAGACGTGTAGTCTATGCAGAGTCTTTTGCAGAGAATTGAAGAATGTTTTTTCCAGACTTTGTGCTTAAAATTTTGAATGAAATCCATTCAGTTTGTACCGCAGATTTTGTGTGCTTTAGAAATAAGACTATAGAAATATTGCCGTCTACTTGGGTGGCTGTTATTGTATAACACCCATAAAACGTCAACAATTACACATCCGTTCTTCCATTATCAATTTTAGCTCTTATCAGGATGATCGTAAACACCGCGCATCATCATTATATCTCAAGATTGATCAGATGCATTTTGTTGCGTTAATTTATGACGTCATGCTACGTAAATCCTAGGATTATTTATTTTACATTAACGTTTCTTGGGTTATTTCGGATTTGGTGTTTACGGTCGCAGTGCGCGATCGCGCTAAATTAAACTTATACGGAACGGAAAAACCTAATCGATGCAAATGAGTTTCTGATATAACTTTCAACGAGCCGGCAAGCCAATTGGACACCTAAACTAGCAACATTTTTTGCAACACACATCACCGGTGTTGTGCGCGATTTTTTAATTATAGCGATTCTATTTTGATCGCGTGGTGGCGGACAGACAAAGAAAAAAGAAAACAAGATGAGGGCGAAAAGAAAAAGTTCCCCTCAATGAAGTTACCGCGTGTCTCAAGGGATTTTATTGTGTATTTTTATTCTCTCCGACGGCTTTTATTTCGTCCGATCCGTTCGTCAAGATGTCACCGCATCTAATAAGCAAAGTTAAGGGCCCGTGGAAAAAACACCGCGTCCTCATCAACGTAACGAAAGGCACCTTTAATTCTTTGCAAATTGTGTTAAACACCGCTCGGCGCTCAAAAATAATTACAACCGAAAATTAACTCAACGACAAGTCACAAATATTAATAGAGCTTTTTTCGCGATTCAAAAAATCCATTTTGTTATTATATTTATTTCATCTTTATGATTGCTCTGATATTTGTGTATAATAATATCTTAAAAGGTACAGTGGAATGGGATTTTATTTTAATTTGAAGTGTGCATTGTAATGAGCCGTGTGGTATAAGATAAAAAAAATGTTTTTCTTATTCGCTTCGTGATCCAGGATTTAATTGTGGAATTAATAAATGTACACGACTGGTGTAATTTACTTGTTATGTGTAATGTGTAATTAGTCCATGGATGAGAGAGGCAGGCACATCAGAAACATTGTAGCATAACCGACCTCCGCGAATTATGTACACAGATTTGAATTCTTCTCAAACATTATTTGTGGAGGGAACGTTTCATTTTTCTTCCGTACGAATAATAACGATCATTAAAATTAAATCTTATTCATATCCTCGAAATTGAAACAATCGTATTCAAATTCACCGTTGTAGCATGCAAATCCAAATGAAACGTTGTAAATTTCATTTGCTCCCTGTTTTAGAGATGAGCTTTTAGTGACGAGAGATTTTAATTTTTTTTCTTTCTGAAATAAAAATTTCAACGAAAACAAAAAAAAGAATTGCTTTGCATATTGAAATTCCATTTTGCATAATTTTCGTCATCTCTCAGGCTGAGCGTCACGAGGTCCGTAAATGATGCAGCGGTTTCAAGAAAATCTAGATTACTTAAACGACAAAGAAGAAATAAATTGTTGCGGCCACAAAGTGGGGGCCGTGGCAATTCTCGTATGCAGAAGAAACCGGTAATCAAAGTGTCTGATCGGACGAGACGAATCGCCGAGGCTGTTTCTCGTCATATCGCGGAGCTCACCACAGAATCGCATGTAGACGGGCACCTCTACCGCACCTACCAACCTGCGATTCATTCTTTAATGGAAATCAATCCAGCCCGAGTGAGATTGCCATTCCCCGAGGGACGATTTTGACGAAGCAATGTCTCTTCCACACTTTGCATTATCGTTTTGAAATAATCTCAAAACATAAACGACTTTACAATCGTCGCGAGACTCATTTTCTGAATATAACTATATCGCGATTATTATCGGCATTCGTTATTATCTTTCGCATAATTTTTAACAACTTGAATTATAGGGTTTCACCTACATATAAGTGGTGTCATAAATGACACTCTTTTTTTGAAAACAAAAAAAAAACGTTTATCTGAAAAATTAATTCTTTTATTTATTCTGAAGTAATTTTGTTTGATTATGAGGCTTAGCGTGGAGTAATTGAAAATGTATAACACTTTTAAAATTGAGTATCAAAAAGTTGACCCTGTGAATAAAAATCTACTTGCTGAAATGTAAAAATTATTCGAGGTCGACTTGTGTTTTTGTTTTGACTGGTGCGACAGAACATCAAAGAAAAAAGAAATTGAGAATGATTGAACAAAAGTAAATGAGATAAACCGCTCATGTTGTCGACACCGGAGTTGTTCGAGCGCAATAAGCTTTTTTCCCTTTAGTATTCGCAAGCTGCATTGCAAAAGTTTTTGAAATCAGTAAAACGTGCAATAAGTATGTACATTGACACCTTCAGTGTTCAGTCGCGTTGGCTAATTGACGAAGTCAAAAACAAAATGCATCGGTGAAACAATTGTCGCCCGTCCATGTGAAATAGGCTTAACGGCCGAGTGCACGGGTAAGAAATTTCAGGCTTATCGAAATCCGGGGAAAAACATAGTGACGGTGCGCGTGATCCTATTGCATGTCATTTTCATTGGAAGAAGCATTTTTGCGGTTCGATGACTCGTTTTTCCAGCTTCCGATTTCGCAACACCTCGGTCGGTCTTTTGTTTATTATCTCTCCTTTTGTTAATTTTTCTTCTTCGTTTTCTGAAAAGTGATTATCCAGTCCGATTAATTCATACCTCGGTGGTAATTCGATTTGACGTAAAATCGGCTCCTCGACTGCATTTTTTGCAATCGAAACAATGCGAAGCTGGCGAATCATTGTTTTAATTAATCAACAAAACAGATGATTGATGGTGTCCTGGCGCCGCTGCTGCGAGACTGATGACGTTGTGATTTCGCTTCTGTTTCAAGACGCAACTCGTCTGGAGAATCACTCGAGATATGCATTGATTTTCGTTTACCCTCTACGTAGTAGCTGTACGTTTCCCGTACCCATCGCCCTCGGGGGGATGTTTCGTTATTTAAACAGATTAGCAATACGCTAGGCCGAAGGGAGCGTCTTATGCGTTTTCGATGCGTGCCTTGTTCCTGGGAATTAATCTTATACTTCGAATAACCCCGCATACGAAATATTTATGGAAATTTGTTATATTTAAATAATATACACGTGAAACTGATGATCCAAAAATCTTCTTATCAGAATCCAAAACAGGAAAACAGAATTTTCATCTTGACAAAAATCAGGAGCCAAAATATATATGATTTTGCAATTTCAGATGGACGTAGAAATTGGGGCTTTAGAATTCAACTTGAAAGACATAACAAGATTCAATCTTCGTAATCGAACTTGATTTCCATAAATTTTACTACGTGTTGATTCCTCTGACACGAATTTGATTTTCCAAATTAATATATGAACAAAAAATTAATGTCCAAGTAGTTGAAAAAATACGTCAGTGTTTTGAGAAGGGGCTTGTAAATTTTTCTTTTTGCTCGAAACTTTAATATAACATTGTTTAAAATTTTTTCCAGGTAACGTAAAATCCTATTTAGTCAACAGATTAAAAAAAATTTTATTAAAAATCTCAGGAAATGATTTTATCAAGAGGACTGGAAAATAAATTCGATAATTCAAGAGTGCAAAAAATAACAAACGCATTCGAAACTAGAAACAAGTTGAGAATAAACTTTTCTACGAATTATATTTGGATGTTGTCCTTTGGGCGATGTAAATGCGAGAGCACCGTTTAACTGATTTCTATGATTAGAGGCATAAATTAACGTCGTAAATAACATTAACGAGACAAACATCGAAATAATAAACCCCCGAGAGAAAATTATAGACGAGTAAAATGTGACGGTGGTCTGACCTATATGTAAACAACGAGAAAAATGATCAGGATGAAGTGGAAGTTTCCTCCGAGGCTTTATCGACAACCGTTTAGCGACCCTCTCATTACGGTTCTATTCGGGTGAAAACAAGTGGAAGAACGCTGCTCATTTTTTCCCTACTTCGGTCCTCAGTATATATCGCAGGATAAATATAAGCGTAAAGTTGTGTGTACAAAACCTGGTGCGTACGAATGCCCACGAACGGCAACAGAGCGGCATCGCATCAGGAGATGCAGGGATGTGCGAGAAATGGAGAGATTCGGGTCCGCGTAATTACACCTTGCTAAGGCCCAACACTCGAAAAGGTCCGAGGGAATTTCACAGTTTGATTTACAGCTGTTCGGTCTCGCCGACATCCGTCCGTCCGATTATCGCCGTGTTTCAGCTTTCTTCCTGCCTAATATTTTCCTTCCTTCCACTATCCATCAAGCCATCTTGATTATGCTTTCCTCTAATGGCGGCTAAACGCCAGCGCATTCATGAATTTGTATTAGAGAACTATCTCTCGGAACTGATTTTACACAGAACCCACAAACGGCCCTTTCGCTCGCAGACCATTTCGAGAGCAAAACACTTTTTTTCTATTGTTTGTATTTTTTTCTCACATTTTTTTTTTTGTATTTTTTTTCGTGTTATTAAGAAGGCTCACCCTCGTTCAAAAGTGCGGATGAGTTAAGTCGTGTGAACCCGTCTGACCGAATAGATGTAAATTTGAGCGGCCAGTAAGATTGGTAGCTGAAAGCAATCAGTTTTGGCCGCACGTTTTTATTGAAAAGTTGACGTTCGAGACGGAATTTACGAAGTGGCCGATACACAAACTGTTTGGGCTAGAATATTGATGAAACATTTTATATCTTGGACACACCGCGCGCGGCTTTGTGGCTATTCGTTTGACCATTGAACTTGAAATCAATATTGTGAGCGGAGTAATAGAAAAAACTGAAACGGCGGGGATCTCTTCCATTAAAAAAAAGAACACCCCGGCCAGGCCGACAATTTTGTTTCATCGGACATTTTTAAACTCCAATTTATCCCGCACGAAAATTTCGATTATTTTTGTTTGCCGCGGCAAAAACGGATAATCGCATGGCGGCTACTATGCTCGATAAATCGAGACTGGCGATCATCTTTTCGCGTGTCATAACTGTAAAAACTGTGTGCAATATCTGAGGACAAGGGACGCCGAAGAAAACGACGGTTCTCACGGAAGTCAGTTTTCCGTCTAGTTCGATTAAATGCCAACCACATCCTTTGATCGTTATATTCTATACAACATTGGCCGCGAAGTTCTGCGCGATGCTGCTACATTCTTACGTGTAACGACTTTTTCGTGATCCATACACAACCCAATGAAGAGAAAGAAAGAAATAGAGGGAGAGAGGGCAGAGGCGCCCAAAGAAACATCCCAGCGTTTGAGCGCCTTACCAAGGTCTAGAGGCGCCCTGGGTCATCGTCATCGATACTAAAAAAAAGTATTGAATTAGTAATTCAAATCTTCTTCGAATCTATTTTTTGTTTCATCGAGTGAAAATTAATTTCCATCTTTTATAACATTGAATAAAATAATTTTTATTAGAATACTCATTTGAATAACTCATTTGAAAAGAAATAAAAATTGAACATTTTAAAAGAAATTATGATTTATATCAATTTTTTTGAGTATTTCGAAACTTAATTTAAAACATTAAAACTTGAAAAAAAGAACAAAAAAATTTCTGCCATTTTCAACAAAATGGCGTACAACTTTTTATGCACCTTTGAACGTGCGCGAAACATGCAATGCTGAAAATATTGCATTACTCTGCAATGTTGAAATAAAAACAACCGCCACGTATTGAACTTCACTCTAGAACAAAAATATTTTTTGTTTTAGTTGCTCCACTATACAGATTTGTTTCGGATGGACAAAAATTCAAATTTCAATCAATCAAAAAATCATTTCGTGCAGCATTCAAAACGGAATTTGCTGTGAAGCAATGCAAAAAATGTTTCAAATATTTATTCTTGACAGTGCATCGGGAAAATAAGATGAGCGAATGCTTTTTACCCAATTAAACGATTAAAAGATGAAATTTTTATTAGAAGATAATTTGAGGAGTACTAATATCCCAATAAAGTATACCTTATGGGTTTCAGAATATGACTATTATTCTAAAATAATCTGGTTGCGATAGCGTGGCAATGTAAAGAACATTTAATTTTATGATTATAATTACGATAATTTTCATGTCTCCGGCTTGGAAGCGTCAGTAAAACCACGTAATGCGTGTTATAAACAAGTGCAAAAATTGAGCGTACACCAACCAATGGTCCCGGCGTCATCATCGCAATGCCTTACCACAGAGGCGATTGCGGAATTCCAATCGGCCTGTAACTGGACAATACATTCATGAGTAATTGCCTCACAACAAGGGGAAAGCGCAATTGCAAAGATCTGCCGCGATGCTGAGCGGCGATACGGCAATGAAAAAGCCTAGAAAAACAGCGCTCGCGAAAACTATTGGCTTGTGGAACATTTCACATTGATCATTCGTAACGTTGACTTTATTACCACAGGTGCATATTTTCTCGCGAGGCCGCGTTTCAATTCAAAATACCGTTTATATACTTTCTTGAGAAATCGCGAGAAATTATGCGCTTTCTATAATATCAAACGATTTGTTTCATAAATTCGTGCATATCAACCGGCGCGAAACACAATCGGTTTCTTTTAACTTTATATACACAAGTATATTATTCGCACTTTATTTTTTGCGGAAAACACCCATTGACTTTTTTTATTTATGATTCGGTTACGCGAAATTGGCATTCTCTTATAATGTTTGAGTTTTATTTTCAAATTTACGATTCAATGATTTATTTGCTCATAAACATTATGTAATGCTAGAAAATGCTGCCTTTTTTTATTCTTTTTCCATATTTTTGAACAGTTTCAACATTTCATTTTCTTCGACCCGAAAGACGTTACAGTTTGAATTTTAATCACGGTTCGAGAAGAACTAACACGCGTGAAAACTCTCACATCATAAACTTCGTTTAATTAAAAAAATAATTAAAAAAAAGCCTGCTCGAATCGAAACAAATGCGAATTAGCATGTGCACAATATATGGTTTGAGCATACACCATTGTATCCCCTAATGGATAAAATATCTCCGGCCAATCTCAGAACCGTGAAAATAGATACTCCTTTTTCTTGGCGCTGATACCGCCACGATAACAGGTGATTATGAACTGCGGGTATCCCGGTAGAAACAAGATGCACTTCGGACAATTAAGAAACGAATGCTTTGCAATGTAAATGATGTATCGGAGAGTAGCAATTTTTTGCAGCTCATTCCCAGAATACGTGTCTAATTATTTTGCACAGAACGGAAAGGACACCAAGATTCCTGGTGCAATACGGTTAATTGAATTAATTGCACATGCAAATCGAGACCTAGCGGTTCGACAAGATGCGCCAATTCTATTGTCAGTTGTGGCTGCCACTTATACTTTGTGTAATTGACGGATCCTTCCGATGGTAGCTGGACGAATGACAGGTTGCCCGGGCTAGATAAAAGGTTCGCATGACGCTATACGAACGACGACGTGTTATTAGTTAATGCTTACAATTATTCGCCCTCTCTGTTGTTATTTCATTACCGTACGAAAATTAACAGAACGAAGATACCTCTTTTTTACGAAACTGACTCCCAACTAAATGCCCTCTTAATCTCATTGTCCAGCACGAAAAAAAGTTTTTTTTCCGGTATTAGCACAACTCCATTCGATGGCACGCGCTCTAAAAATAAGGACAAAAATTGCTTTCAAATGTTTGTTCAGACCAACGAATTTTATCAATTTTTTTTTCATTAAAAGCTATGATTGGTATGAAATGAAAAAAAAATTAATTGAATCGTTGACTGATTAATTTTTTTATTATTACCCGTGAAATGCGGAAAGCGGAAAACACCGCGAACAGTCGCCTCGGCGAGTCATTTAATTTGCGCGATAACACTTTAGCTGCCGATGAAAAATAAAAGGACTGAACGTTGCGAGTGGACGCGGTCATTGCGCGCAGCTATTGTTCCATCAGCTTGGCTGACTCGCACTCTTGTCACAACTAAACGCCATGAAATTGTCACAAAGGGGATCCACTCTTGCAACTGTTGAAATATGAACACACATTTTTCTCGTCAATTTTACAGTTTGAACACTGTACCATTTTCGTCGAAAATAATTGTTGTCTTTCAAAATTTTTTTTTCTTTTCGTAAATAAAAAAGTTCAAATTAAATTGAAACATTGATAATGATAATCAATTCAAATATGAACTTGTAATTTTCGATTGTCATTTGAACTTTTTTCATTTAAACAGAAAACTTAATTTTTCATGTGAACATTATAATTGTAACATATTCATGACGAATTGGTGCATGATTAATCAAATGGGGGTACGCTTTTATTTTTCGTTATAATATTATTAAAATTGATATGGCATTTAGGTAACCGGCGAAATACCTAATTTTCATAGATTTAGCTGAATAGTCGTTTAATATAGGATCGCCCTTTTGAATCGATGTCCCGAGAGAATAGTCACCGGCTGAACGAATGTAAGTGCATTATTTTCCAATATTCGTCGGCAAAACGACAACGGAAAACGACCGGATCACGCGTGGCTGGATATCCAAAGTGGAGGGTGGATTCAAGAGCTTCAGGGCTAAGCAGTCCCGCGAGACAACATCGACTCGTGCAATTTCAAAATTTCATCATCGATCATGCACTTTTGCCTGTGTCTTGAAATTGAAACGAGACAACAGAAAAAAAACCTGAAAACAATTATTTTTCGGCCGATCTACGAGTTTTGAGTGCAACTCCACGCTCGATGACGAAATATATTAACAAATCATTTTATCTCTCCGTAAATGAATAACCGCTGACTTTTTTGCCGAGGTGAGTCGCGGTTTGTATAATGTATCACAGACGATATCACGTTAACATTCACCGGTGATGAAAACCTGAAGGCAATTACAGGAGGAGCTAACAAGCTTGAATCGCTATCATTTCCTTTGCATCTACCCGTTAAAAGGATTCGCTTTATATCAGAGTGTACTGTGCACTGATATGACTGTTGTTTTCTAACGAGCTCTTGACTTAGTGGCGATGGCTTTAATGAATTTCTTACCCCACTTTCGTCCGTGAAGTGTGAAAACAACATACATGTTTGTTTGACTCTTGGAATCAGAGTAAATGGGTGGAAGTGGTTTTTGAGTAAGAGTCATTTTGCACCGAATTATGAATATTATGAAATGAAATAGAGAAACCGAACGAGAGGTTCGAGAGGGGTGAAAGAAGTAACGATTCGAGGAGGCGCTGGGCAGCTGTCGAAAGATTAAGATAACCCTGAAGTTAAGTGAAGGTAGGGTGTGCCGGGACTGTGGATTTAAGGTGATTAAAGGCACCTGATATCGAGAATTATTATACCATATATCTCATGGTGCCGAAGCCGTATTCCATGAAGCGCATAAATTTTCTACGCAACCAATAGTCATCAACAAACTATTGAAACTTGCTAATACTTCCAGGAACACAGCAGAGCTTTCGTATTCCAACAGAATTTATTCTCAGTATTTTTACTATGTGCATTTGAAATATTGAAGAAAAATGAAAAATGAATATAAATTTAGAATTTTTTTTAATGTAAGAATAATTTACATACAAATCCAGAATTTTTTTTCAAATCAATAAGAGGGAGATTGGAAACCAAGTAAGCCTTCGATTAGGATATTTTGATTTTGCACCCCTCGAGCGAAAACAGTAAATGTGCTTGATTTAGAGCCAATGCAGAAGCCATAATCAGGTCAAACATTTATTTTTCATCAGGTGGCCTTAACCTTCGCTACAGCGAATAAAACAGATCCAGTCTATTTTTTCAAATGATTGTAATTTTTTTCTTTAATATAATCAATTTAAAAATTGAACACACAATTGGATTTTTAAATAACTATAAAAAATCGTTATTAATAATCTTGAATAATTAAAAATTTTTTAAAACAGCAAAATATAATTTGTTTAAATATCATCTCAAATAATTTCTATATAAAATAAAATAGGCTTGGAACAACGACAATTGTTTTCTTGAAAATGTAAACTATCGATTTAACTATTTAATGTTCATTTTTCATGTCAAATATTCCCTCTATAAGCTTTAGAAGAAGTTTTGATGATCCTCGGTGAATTTTGAGGCTCGCTGTATTGAGAATTGATACACCGCGGTATTCCAAGATTGGCAAGAGCTCCTCGAACCTATTTACTTTTTCTAGCAAAGATGTTTTCGTAAACTCAAACATCTGTCAGGCAATATCATGTCCGTACGATTTCTTGGATTATGATTTTTTTTATAACAGAATGAACACGACAGGTATTAAACTTATTAAGACTGCAAAGTACCAACGTCAGGAGATGACAGTGATAAAGTCGACCATCTGACATCGAGGTCATAGCGAATTTCTCATAGAAGAGTTCAACAGTTCTTTCGGTGTGTCTTTGTCGCACCCTTTCTCTCTCTCAATCTCTCTTGAATTTCCCACTTGCGAATCTGCGAATACAGTTTCGCTTCCCTTCTCCTCGACCTCGAGCGAGGAGTCAGCCTCACGGTCCAAAGGCCAAGAGCCATGGTCGTATCGTTACAGTTTATTATATTATAATTATGTATCCTGGAAGGGGGTACATCGATACCAAAGCGTACACTAAAAAGTGGTTTGCACAAATGGCTGAGTAAATACTGAGTCACGAAGTCGACGAGGATCGCGCGATCTTACAAAAATAAATACGTTCTGAACATTGTCCCGAGCGCAAATAAAATTTTCGACGTCGTGTTTGGCTTGAAAATGTGAAACAATCTTCAATCAGTCAGATAAAAAAAATCTTCTATGAAACACTATTATAACTTTTATAGAAATTGTGAAAACTGTTTTTTTTAAGTGGAAAATAATTGTTGCAATGGAAGAATCGGTCAATATTCGATTTTAATTTTGCTGGTTAAAAATCCATACAGGAGGTACGGGGGTTTTAAGAAAGTTTTCCAGAGTAACCTAAGAACCTGTGATTACAGTGAAAGGTTTATTTATTGACGCTCGAAAGATAGTCGATACGAAGATGAGAAGAGGGAAGTGCGAGCAGAGGTCCGTTTCTCGTACCGGAACAGTTTGCCTGACACTTACAGAGATATGACATTTTATAAGCCTGGTTTTGTTATCAAATTTAATATTGTTAACCTTGACCTTTTAACACTATTAACATTCCTCGTGATAATCACTAAGTGTTATTAATCTTAAGAATGTTAAATTTTTATTTCAATCAAAATGGTGTTCTAAAATTAAACGTTTTCAATGGTCATGTTTCTGAAATATGTTAAACTTGATAGCCCAACCCCAATAAATCTATGTACATTTTTAATTTCGAAAAAAATTAAGCTCATATCATATTTGTTTATGAATTTAAAATTTCGTTTACTACAAGTTTTAATCTAACACTCGTCAATCAGCATGTCAAATTATAAATCTGAAAAATTATTTTTGAAACATTAAAAACTGAACCACATAGAAAAACATTAGATTTTTCCCTTTTTTTCCAAAATGCAAAGAACTGACTTTTTTGCAGTGCCCTTTTATGAATTTTACCTAGGTAAATGTCATTCAAAGTACACTCTTCCTTCAAAATGAAACTTCAAAATTTCCTAAAACATATTCTGTCATTTGTTTGATATCCTGTATTCCATTATTCAGTCCACTTCGAACTAGGGTGCAGATAAAAGCCTCGGGCTATTCGTAAGAACTTTTGCTTTTCCTAACCACCACTGACTCAGATCATTAGTCGGAAGTTATAAATTCCAAAATTTGTATTATTCTTGTTGGATCATACAAAAATAATTCAACAGAAAAAAAAACCGATTTTATTCATCCACAAATTTTCAAATCAAACGTTCAATTTGAATATTCAAATTGAATGATTAAAACATCTCAACGTTAATTTGAAATTGTTTTTAAATTGTTATACTGAACCGGCGAACAATTTTCCTAATAGATTTTAGATGACGCTCTACTGTCATTCCGTTAATAAAAAGTTATAATGGAATAAATGAGGATTCTTTATGCATCCCAAGATTATAATAATAACAAGGCCTTTAATCCAAGAATCATCTTTTCGCAGATTAAAATCAATAACGGTGGCAGCACGGTGTTTGATAATATATAACTAATGGGCTTTCATGGATTATCGTTTTGAAAGTAACTGGTCGGGTTACCCTTGAAGAAAGGGCATTATTCGCGAGGCGGGTGCTAAGAGCTGACACGGAATAAGTCGGGGCTGCAAGAACGGGCTCGGTTTACGCAAGAGTTACCCTGCGATTTGATGTGAGAAGGCGAGTGCTTACCAAATCACTTAAATGATTAAGGAAAGGGTTGTTTGGACAGCATCGGAATATTCCTATTTCGTTCTTCCCCTCGCACTCTTCTTCCAACCATCGTCTTCCCCGTCGTCTTCGCGTTCTAACGCGTAATCCGTTTTGTCAACGACTGCCAGCTCTTCGCGACTCATTACCTTTCCTTTTTTTTATTATTCTTCTCACCGCCACCGACATTCGACGACCCTAAATTTAATTTCATGTTATTGTATTCAAATCAGAAGCTGACGACTTTTTAGGAAAAAAAAGAGTTGCCTACAGAACTGAAAGACGAATATGGTTTTCATTTTTCTATTTCCATTATCTATTTCAGTTCGTATAATAGTCGTTATGAATCCCGATGGCCTACCTTAAAGCTAATTGTTGGTCATTAACTAACCTCTTTCCTTCTTCTGTTATTAGATAATCATAGTTATTAACTTGCGTTATATCCACCATATAAATAGTTCAGTATTTGAGTCAAAATGCATCCATCCATATTTATAAGAAACAAAAAACATTTAACGGTACAATATAAGGATACGAGATTTTATATTTATCGGTCGTAAAAGATCTCAACGAACGGAATGCAAATTTTTCTTCCTTTTTTTCAAAATTCAAGATGGTTGACAAAACGAAGCAAATGAATTTTCATTCTTGAATAAAGTACGTGTATTTATGCAGAACTGAAAATAAATCACATTCCTATCAAAGTTTTGGACACTCAATCTGTTGGATTCACTTTACGATCGTAAGTTTGAAATTTTACGTGATCCTCAACAAGGCTATATTCTCTTTTGATATACGATCTAGTTCAATGCGAATCGTATGTCAAACGATTATCTGGCATCGTTCATGAGTTAATGTATTATCTTTCTTATAAATAAAAATGTCAACCAGGATTATTGGTTTAGATCCTAAAGTTATATCATGCACGGTCCAAGCGACATTTTCGAGAGTTCAGAAAACCAAACCCAACAGACATGATTCCTTTAGCTATAACTATAGGCAAGGAGATAAATTCATATATTGTTACAAGTTCCAATTGTATAATAATATCTTACGTTTCATTATTTCTAATAACCAAATATTAAATTTATATTCAAATTTAATATTGAATTTATGGCTAGACTGAATTGAAGTATAGGAATTTCAAAATACACTTTATTTTCATTTTAAAAATCCAAAATTATTCAGTCTTAGTTTCAGCTTTATTTTTTTGCATACACATATTATTGATTACATTTCAAAATGAAAACAAAATTTTCTCATTAAAAAACTTATTTCATGATTAAAATTGAATTATTTCGGTCAGACTTAAAATTAATATTAGAACGCGAAACATAGAATTATTAAGCACACACAAGACTGCGATATTTATAACGACGCTGCTTTCATTCCATCGCGTCTGATTCAAATGATACGTCAGTAACAAATTGATATCCTTGCACCAACTCGACTTCGTACAAGAAACCAGATCACACACAAAGCGATTAAAATGTAATCGCACAATTACAAAAGCCAGTTAGTCGGGGTAATATAAATCCAAAGAAAGGCTCGTGTTTGCGGGCTTCTGATGGCGATGCGCGCGATTGAATTGATGCGATGGATGTAATGCGTTTCGCACAAATGACTATAATTAAAACCGGCCGACGTCCTCGGTTGATCTTAACCGGGATATCTGGATCGGCGCATAACTCATAATAAGATTTACTTTCTTTGCGAGGCAGTTTAATCGCGTGCGACGAACAAAATCGCGTCCTTGCATTCCGGCGAATGACTTGGGCCGCGAAGGTCGGAGGTAAAGCGACGAGCGCAGTGTTTTTGCGAACGTATTGCAGCGCGCGTACATCTATTTGTGGTCAGGACTTTGGAAAGGCCAGGGAGTGGCTCTTGGTGTTTTGCTGGGCGGAGCCTACGCGACCACAAAACACTCGTCGGCCGAGTTCGCGGCTCACGGCTACTATTAATTATTTATACTACGAGTGTGTTGCACCCTCCCGCCGATGCAGCTCGGGGCCCCGCTGACCGGGGGCCCGACCAAGCCAATCCTATCGTGAGCCGCGATCGATTCGTCGGGAATAATTATGATTGGATTTCTTGACTTTTCGAGGCACGCCTTTCAAGACCACTCGCAGACGAAGAAAAGAAAAGAGTGCGAGAAAGACTCGTAACTCCGAGCCATCTTTATATTCATATACGTATACAAGCGTATTTATCTTGCTACGTGACTGTTTTTACGAATACACGCTCGTTTCTTCAGGCGAGTCATTTTTCTTTTTTCTTCTTCTTCTTCAAGAATCATTCTCAGCAAAATGACCTCTTTCACATTAACGTGGAATACATTCAGCCACAATTTATTCAAATTGTTGTTGTCGAAGGCATTCCTAAAACTTTTTACCCGAAGGAATCTGAATATGAAAAAGGACGTTTCGGAATTGTGAAGCTGTGAAAAAAAGCACTGCACTCTCTTGCGTTGCATAATTTTTTTATACCAAAATTGTTGTAAATACATTTTTCTGAAGTGTTTGTAGCTGATGATCTTTGGCGTTTTTTTTTCCTCTTAGCCTTTGAAATGTAATTTAGACTTGAAGGATGACACCTAAATTGTCGTGCGAATTTAATTTTAGGCTTATTATGAGACCATCATTAGGCAGTTGATCCTCATTAATGTATCCTGTTTCAGTCAAACACATCAGGCTGCAAATAGCACTACGACGTGTTATTGAATGTAATTGATTGCAATCGTGTGTCATCGAAGATGGTATCGGTATTTTTTACGTATAATTACTAGGATTTGGTAATAAGATCCACCTGATCCAGATCGGTATCAACTAAATTCTCTTACCGATCCGATGTAATTTGAGTATATTAATTAAAACGAACAATTTTTTTCATCGCCAGTTAAGAACGTGATGTAACTATCCTTTCAAGTCACAAAACTCGACCTTTGAGGAACTTTCTCACATCAGTTTTTAAATATACTCAATACAAAAAGTATAACAGAAATATGTCATAGGAATAGGGACTACTTATTTTTCAAACTTGTACTAAAATGACAGTGATTAAATTCACAATGTTACTAATTTAAATTTAATTTTGAACGAGGTCTATGAACATGGTATTCATTTTTGATGTCTCCTGTAAACTACTATTATAACAACGATTTAACTACTTTTTTACTATGGGTTCAGATTACCATTTTAGCTTTCTTTATACTTTCATAATAATATGGTTTACTAAACAGAACCAAACCCCTCTACTTCATCCAAATTTGGAGGAATAGAGTTGGTATATTTTCGTTCTCAGGCGTGAAACACCTGACATCTATTTTTTGATTGGCGGAATGAATTTAATTGATGTAACTTGAGAATAAGAAAAAAAACTTAAATTTGGTCGATGTAAAAATTCGAACTGAATAATTCATTTTTGTCAGTAAATTAAATGAACAAAATACACATTTTGAAACATTCCAACGTATAAAAAAGACGATAAATTATACGAAAAATCCTCTGCCATTTGTGTAATCATATGTGAAATAAAAACATTAAACCAAAAAAGTCGTTTAAAATGGAACATGACATGAAGTGCATCGACATCAGTATTACAACAGCTGTGACACACACCGCCGGAACTCTTTCACATCGATCGCGTTTTGTACCGGCAAATCGGCACTTACATCATTACGTTAATTCGAACGCGGACACGTTATTTAAATTGCCTCGGCCGACATAATTTGCCGGTTTTTTCGGGGCTTGCAAAGATGAATAAAAAACAAAGAGAGAGATGCCGATGGATTCACCAAGGTCCTACTGTATCGGCTAATGTGGCTCGGGCATTAATCCGCGTTTCTCATGCCGAAGCGTTATCGCGATCCCCATAAATTATCTGCATCGATTACGAAATAATGAAAGTTCAGGCGGGACGTGGATGTCGGTCGCGCGGTCGCGCGGTGCGTCTGGGATGAATTCGGGAAACGTCTGCAAGAGGCGAGGCAATAAAAGTAAAACGATTGGGACGAGATGCGCATTTTTCTATGGACCACGGAGCAGCCACCGTGTGATTACCCGGGACGAGAGGCATATGAGTAATTTGTATTCAGCCTGATCATCCGTATCGAAATTCGAATCTACTTAGTTCTCAGAAGCAGCGCGCCTTCTTATTCACCGTCTTGCTTGCTCTTGCGTCGATGCTGTCCAATCCCTCTCTCTGTATAGCTCAATATAATATTATTCCCGGTTTAGTTTAATGATTTTGGGCGATTATTACATGGCCGAACCCAGAGACTGCAGACCAAAGCTCAACCTCCGCACTCGGCCTCGGGTAGAGATGCTCCTCGTACGATCCTCCCTTCATAACTACACATCTATATCCCTCTCATGAGAACGCACAACATTCGGCTCAACAAAATGCCTCAAAAATAAAAACTCCATTGCGATTTTTTCCATCCGAGAATGGGTGGTCTTAAATTTAAACGACTGCATCCTTTGGCCGAAATATAAAATCAAACGAAATTGATATTGGGATATTCTTCTAATATCCGCACGTTCTTCGCTAAAAAAAAGTTGTTCAACCCAAAGGGCTCTCTTCGAAAATCATCTATGCTCAATTTTTATTGCTTGCAAATTTATGTTCTTCTTTTTTCATTCATCAGGTTTATCTTGTTTCGAAATACAATTTTCTATTCAAAAAATGTTTCTCTTCTTTCGCTGAAACAAAATGCAAACTATTTTAACTCCAAAAATAAAAAAAAGGTACAGTCTGTAAAAGTTTCACTTTTAAAACATTAAAACAATTTCTTAAATGCAATTTTAAAATTTCTTTTACCGTTGGAAGCCTCATTGAAACACCTCAAAGATGAACTTCATAAGTTGATTACCAAATCGCAAATAAATTGCATTCTAGACAGTCATTCAGAAATAATCGTATTCGAGGCAAATATTTGCATGTTGAAAAGAAAACCGGTATGATAAAAATCAAACCAGAATCCACCATGTTGGACGTTCTCAGGTTTAGAGAAATTACAAGTTTATTCTCACTTGAAACGCAAATGCACCGACTTTGGGACAATCTACGGAGATCTTCGATTCGCGATTAATTTCACTTAACCGTCTATGCTGGCCACTCCTCGACAAGTGGAAAAGATAAGTAATTCGATACGCAGTCTGTTCGCTCACTTGGTTGAGCGCTCGCATGACGAAGGCGGTGACCAGGCCATAACTCGCGAGATATCACACACACGCCATATTTAGCATATAGAGTACAACGATTAAGTCGATTTTGCTTTTGATACGTGTTGTTTCGCATTGTTGCCGCGTTTGTGAAACTACAGTCGGCTTCTGATCAATTCTTAAACGACCAAATTATATGCATCAGGATTATCGCGAATCATGCCAAAATAACAGTACATTTTTTAGTCAATCATTTTCAACTTTGTTAAATATGATATTGTTTTTTTCAATTAAAGTTTCACAAAATATTAAATCAGTTTAAATATTTTATATGGCTATTACTATTTTTTATATTAATCTAGGATGATTGAAAGGTGAAATCGCAATTCAGGGTATGATTAGTAATGATATAAACTGATTGAAAGTAAATATTTTCCAATCGATTATGGCGAATTGAGATTTTATATTTACGTTGTAGATCATGCTAGGTACTAATTACCCGCCATGATAGTGATCGTGTAATTTACATTTAGCTGTGTACTGATACGAGCACATACACCCTTTTTTTAAACTTTTTTGCACAGACACGAAAAAGTTCAAAATTGAATAAATTCAAATTGAATAAAGGCAAATTTATAAAATTATTTCTAATTTACATTCAGTTAATTACTCAGACTTAAAATATATTGGACAACAATCTTTTTTCCATTCAATTTTATGGTTATTGTTAAAAAAATTTACGCAGGAATAAGATGGCGAAGTAGATTATATTTTATTTCATCAATTCAATATACAAATTTAAAAAAAAACAGCGATACTCTTAGATCTTTAATCGCAATTTACATATTTTTGCTGCATAATCATAAAAGCAGAATGAATACATTAAATAACATCCTAGTAGACCATTAACACCTAAGAAAAGGTGTTAATGGTCTAAGAGAGCGGTAGCACGGAGACACGTATGAGGTTTTAAAAACAACTAACTGCATAAGGAGCAAAATAGGTGGGCAACTAAGTGGAGTATCAAGGAGGGCTTCAAAGAGGGAGGAAAAAGTCCGCGCTTCGAAGATCCTTTCGCGGGATCTTCTAATGGTTGCGGGTCTTAAGGGTGGTTTAAAAGGTTCTTAATGACATTCAGTAACTGCAAACCGCGAGGTCTAATTTCATCTGAGTGGAAACCGAAGAGAAACAAGTGGATTAGCAGGTCCTGGGCTGTTTTGAGCAGTACATTGAAAAAGAATATGCCAATTATCATCAGTTATTATTCATGGTTTGAATTAATGACAATAACGTGCAGAGCCAATCAGTCATTTGGAATCAACGCCGGAGAGTGGGAATTAATCGAGTTTACAGTGAACATATGCTTGGCTCTGAGAACATCCCGGGATAAATTGTTGCGGAGGAAAGATGACGCGTGATAAGACCGATCTCAAATGAGATCAAGAAACCGATCTGAATCACGGTCGTGCAACTTCAATAAAGATTGATTTGTCCAGAGGAAGACTAAACGGTGGCAAAAAGTTGTCGAGTAATGTATGCGGCCTGCTTTGCGCTTGTTATGAGGACTGAAGCACGCGGGCACGACTGCAAGATATTAATGAAGATATTCAAATGAGAGAAAAACGCCGCAAACTCACCTTTGTCGGCCGTCTCGAATCAAACCATGACTCGGCCTATGCAAATGTCTTCGCCTGCGATCCTCCCCCACCTTCAGAGTCGCTCCAATTTTTTGTACGTTTTTCGATTACAGCCACCTACTGTTTGTAAATTCACTGCTTCAAATAATCCTCCTTGCGTTTTTATTATTTGGAAAAAAATGTATTGAGTATGAATATACAGGCTGAAATAAAAAAATATGAAAGATGAAAAGCGTTAGCGTCAGCCATTGCTGCTCAGCGAGTTCCTCTCGAGTTCGATCAATTTAATCCATCAATCAATTCACTACCAGTGGTCTCTGGATTCAATTCCAGTCAAAATTTAAATTTATCAAAACGATTGTGAAAATGCCAAAATCTGCCAAAATCGAAACATAATTATATTTACGGTCAACATTAAATTTTTAATTTCTAAAATATCTAAAATAATTTTCACAAACTGCAATTGCTGAAATCAAATTATTTCAACCAAACTATTATATTTTATTCATTTTAAATTCTTTATTCAATAAATTTTTGCTGGGACAAAAATTAAAGTCAAATAAACTGAATTTTAGGCGTACAAATGATAAATTATAAAATAACAAATAAAAGCAGAAAGTTGAAAATGTGTATACACATTCCAATTGATACATTTTTTAAGATTTTATATATTTTATATTTCATATTTTATATTTTATAGTTGTTATTATGAAATGAAAATAAAGGATTCTGAACATACATGTAAACGATGTACCTAGTGTTTTGATATTGGATTGGAACACCAACGATTAAAAAATTATGCGGGCAACAAATGCATCAAAATCGTTTGAGTCGGCACGTTAACATAAGGGTAGTATCCTGTAACCTATTGTATTAAAATTCGAAAAGCACGTTTGTAGTTTGAATCAGATCAATCGAAGTGCATCAAGTATTTCTCTGAGCCACCAGGATTTCCGGAGCGTCTGATTCTCATGAAATTCGTATAGCCTGTTGACCACCTGTTACTATATATCTATCTTCTGAATCCAAGTTTTATTTCCACCTACATTTCATCATCATAAAATTGCTCGAAATTTCCATTTAATAACATTTTCCGTTTGTTTTGTTAAGCCATTACAATGTTAATCATAATTTTATGGCTTTTTTATAATGCCTTATTACTTGCAGTCGTAATTAAAATTCATTTTCAATTGCTTTTTCGTGTTGAAAATCACATCCTGAAATTGATGGCGGATTTTTATTACGAGATAATTTTCTTTGATCGTTTGCAATAGGTCGTAATTGCCGAGTTAATTAAGAATAGCTTCTGTGATGTTAAAAATAGTGCTGGGCGTTTAATAAAAATGGCGGGGCTTTGTTTTTTATCGGCAAGCGCGTATCAAAGAATCCGCACTTCTTTTCGAGCTCGTTAATTCGTCCAAAGTTTCTTTCACACGAACGTGTCGCGTGGACCGATCATGCTCGATCGACCATGCCAAACGCCGCGCGACGCAAAACGTTATGTCTCATCAACCGTAACCCCCGTATAGTCACAATCATTTCTGTTCTATTTTTAAATCAAGACCAATTCAAACCGTCACATTGATGCTCACGAATAAAAATCATTCAAATCCTTCCTTATTTCCAAAAAAATGCAAATTCCCCAAACAAAAGAACTTTGCACTTTTTTTTCTTTTTCAAAAAACTCTACAAATTATAACTTACAAATTTAAATTTTGCATAATTGACATAACGATAAGTTGGACTGAGGAAAGTTTTTAAAATTGAATTAATAAATTATAACGAAGGCCTCGTCCGGATGAATAATTATAAATGTATAATTGTAGTCGTGTCTCTGCACGCATTTAAGCAACACATTTTAAAAACCCCGCCAAAAGAAAAGAAACGGAACTGGCTCCGCCACTCGACATCGTCCCGCGCGTTCCATTCTTTCTCATTGTGTTTTGTGTTCGCAAAAAAGCAACACGTTGTTAGCCGTTTTTTGCGATTATTGCGATCGAACAAGTTTAGTGTTGAGGAAAAATTCTTATTCAAGTCT
>JAAMPD010000317.1:61627-105606 GCA_025266255.1 Trissolcus basalis | reverse complement strand
AAAAATTTTTTTTTCTTTTTTTTTTTTTTTTTGGTTGAGTCAAAACGAAAAAAAGTGATACGATGAGACAGGAAGGGCTTCTGTGTCGCAGAATGAATGTACCAATCGGGCCGCGCCTTTTCTCACCGCAGTCGTTGCTCTTATCGTTTATCTGTTGAACCGCGACATGCTCTGCAACGACTGTCGTGAAAAAACGCGACTTGAATCTCGAGCAGAACGACGTAACTTCGACTTTTAACAGAGCAAGAGAAAGAATTGATCAAAATTACCTACTTTAACTTTGTCTTTACGTTTGCTATCTATATTTTCTTGTTTTTTTCAATTTTTTTTTCTCGTTTACGCACATCTCATTTAGATTTTACCCCGAACTGATATTTACACTTGGAGACGTATAAGCTGTTGTTGTTGTTTCATGGCATATTTTTGTATCCTCTAAACACAGTCTGCACTCCACTTAGCTCTCACCTTGTTCTTAGCTTACAATTCACAAACGTCGGACAACAAAAGGATCACAGAGAGTCTGCGATTAATTGAGTTTCAATGTAACGATTCGCATTGGAACTCAAAATGAAAACAAAACGTTGCGATCACGTCGTTTTTTATCTCTTTTTTTGAACTTTTAAATAACTTTTAGTTTGTTGCTTGACCGTGAATTATGGCAACAAATTTGTGCAGTTTTAAATCGTACCGGTCAAAAAGATTGAATCGTTGCGCGTTTAACTACCGATGCATCGGTTCTTCGTTCAAAATTGTCAGTTTGTTAATTGAAAGTTTATTGCTTTTATGATATAGAATGTAAGATCGATTTCAAAGCAACCACCAGACCATGGCCAACGAAATGTTCTTTTGACTTATCTACAATTCAAGAGATCAAAGTTTTATTGCAAATCAATTTATTGAAATAAAGTCATTTCGTTTGGTACTAGATTTCAAAAGTCTCTTTAGTGGTTGCAATCATTAATTATCGTTAATTTTTTTCTTTCTTCAGTTAAATAAATCATTTCATTAATAATGTTCATGCCTTCACTCAAGAGTATAAAATTGATTAAATACTATAAACTCTATAGTATCCAAGATATACATGCTTACAATCGTTATGTACAAATATATAAAATCTATATAAATCGACAATTTGATTTCAATTATAATACAATTGCATGGTTTGGTGTGTTACTCGAAGTTAAAAAAATGATCACCGCACGATAATATTTATCAAAGTTGTTTAGAAAAAAAAAAAGAAAAAAAAAGAATACAAATGAAAGAAATGTCCGATGTGAGATGCATGAAAATGTACGCGATCGTGATGGAATCAGTTTGGACTTTTATGTGGTTCAATGAGCTTGTTATTTACAAAAGTATCAAAAATACAACGAATTACCGATGCTTAGTTTAATTGCTCATTAAAAAACTTTACACACACTGTTATGTCCGTATGAAAAGTGAATAACTCAATAACAGACAAAGTTAGTTGAAAAAAGAAAAATATAAAAACAAATTATTTTTTCTTTCAAGTGCAAAACAATGCGTGAATAAAATTCATCTAGTCATAGACATTGGTCTGTTTTGTAATTCAATTCATTGTGGTGATTCGAAGATCGCAGTACCGTCTACCGGAGTTGCATCTTTGTTCGCGGGAACAAAGTCATGGAGCGTACATTATGTTTTATTTTGATTCCGGAATTGGATCTGCTTATCATTTCTTTTTGAGGAGTAGATAACAGTTAGATTAGATGAGTGGTCTAACCTGCTTCACTGTCGCTTGAATCGCTGGAACTTGTCGAAAGGGAGCTGGTGCTGGAGTCGCTGTCACTACTGCTACTGCTGGACGCGGACAGTCGCGGCCCACTCGGACCACCAGTTCCAACGACGTCTACAGATTTACTGCTATCGTCTGCAAAATTTTTAAACATAAATATTTTAATTACCGTTATAAAAAGGAGAACACCTACAAGTACAATTCACCATCTAAATTAATTAAAATAAATTGTTATAAAACGAGATTTGCTGTTAAACGTTTATAGTGTTATTTTTTGTTGCTATTAATCAATCCAGGTTTCGTATTATTCATTAAAAGTTTTATTACTCCATAAAAGTTTCAATTCAATTCAACATGGGATAGTTAGTTATTTGTTTTTTGAATTTTTTAATAAAAGTGGCAATTTTTTTATGGGTTATTAGATTTCAGTTGGAAAAAGTAGCCATCAAATGTCAATCAACGTATGTTTTCAAATGGTTTAACTTGATGAAAACAAAAACAATTTCAACTCACCCTTTTTAGCAGTCTTTTTGGAGTTCCCTAACTGGCCGGTAACGTCTTGCAATCGTTTTTCCAATTCCTGTTTCTTCTCGGCAATTTGTTCGTCCTTTGATTTACCACTAATTTTTTTGTCTGCAAAAGAAACAGCTCAAGGTTAATCAACAGTTCATTTTTCTCAAACACATAAAAAATATGATCTAGCAGCATGATTGAAATATAAACTTACGTGGTTTTTTCCTTAAACAGGAAGCGACGTAGCTCTCGAGCTCACGCAGCGTAGACGGCTTGAGAGTTTCGAAATCGATCTCGATCTCGTCTGGGTTGGAGTCCCTGAGCGAAGGTTCTCGCGACTGAATGATGTGCACAACTCGTCCAAGTTTGTCGCCCGGCAGTTTGTTGATATCCAGACTCAATTGTCTCTTCTCGTCGTAGGACATGGGCTTAGCATTGTCCTCGTCTTCAGAGTCAAATATAATCTGAGGAGGCTGATTACTCGCGCTCTTCTTCTTACCACTGTTAGAGCGGCTATTAGCCTTGGGCCTCTTGGTCGCGGCATTGGGTGCTGCAGCAGCCACGGCCGTGGCTGTCGCTTTATTGGGGCCTCGTTTCGCCTTGGCTTGCTTCGCGTTCGCCGTTGGGCCGCCCAGATGGTGACCGAGGGCCGCTGCCGCGTGAGCTTTGTTGCCTGCGACGCCGGCCATCGCACCTGGATGGTGCAGTTCGGCTCCCGGCATCGCTCCTGGCATTTTGAAATCACCGGTGCCCATCGCCATGCTTCCTATGCCGGCGCCAACACCGTCGCCCACATTCGGCATAGTAGGCTTCATCAACTCCTTCATCGCACTGCCGTGTGCGCCAGCCATACTCGCTGCGTTTTTATTGCTCATTGGCTTACCCTTGGGTTTCTCAATTTTCTTCTTTTTGTTTTTCTTCTTGCCGCTCTCTTCGACGAGCTTCTTCATCTGCTCTTGCATTGACTTGAGCTCCTGCTGTAAGGCAACGAGTTTCTCGCGGCGTTCCTCCTCCGAGTCGTCGCTTTCCGACGAACTGTCCGAGCCGGAGCTGCTGCCGCTGCTGCTCGTGCTTTTCATTGCGACCATCCCAGTCATCGGTTCGTCTGGGATCTTCGCGTACCTCATCTCGAACACGTCCTGCAATTTGCGAGCCATGGCGACGACATCATGATCTGGCGGGTTGTACTTGTAACAATTGGTGAATATGAGTCTGACGTCGGTGGCGAACTCTTGAGCGGTCTTGTACTCTCGGTTATCCATTTTTGTTTTCACCGTTCCCAGATCCATTGGCTTCTTGATTATGTCGTGATAATCGTGCAGGCCTAACAGTTCGGCATCCACAGGCTTATAGAAAGGCCACGCGTAACCCTGGAAGATACACTTCATTAACAATTCGTCCAACCATAATCTTCAATAATTGAGATAAATTGGTCTCATCTAAAATTGATCAGCGTTAACTTTTCTTAATACAGGGAAATTTTTACCATGTAAATCAAATTGAACTTAAAGGTTGATTTTCGTTGTTCAATTTTGATACAAACGAAATTCTCAGTCAATTGAACTAAGAATCACTTTGTAGTTGATTTATAGTTTTCTCTGTACAAATAGATAATAAAACGAGTACCATTAGTAGAAAGTAAATTTTATAAAATAACGTACGGAACTTACTGAATGTTTCTTGGAGAACAGCTCCTTGAGTATCTCGTTGCAAGATTTCAACGATTCAGATAGTTTGTCCTTCGACTTGCCAACTGGATGCTGTGACTGCAATAGTTTCACTCTTGTTTAGACATCATGTTTGTTCGAATTTCATATATTATATATTAAATAAATGAAAGATGATACAGCCAATTGGTTTGGTCAATTGATGATAGTCAAGAGAGAGCATTGAATATCTGTTCTAATCTAACAGGTAGCTTTTCTTCGTTAATTGTTAATATTTAATGTACCTGTTGAGCCATCGATGCCATCAGCGGCATAGTTCCTTGATGGAATGGCACAAGTCCATCTTCCGCTGGTCTCGTTGGCTAAAATTACGTACAGGTCATTGTGATATGATGGATTAACATATGCCAAGCATTAGAAACAAAAATTCAGTACGTAAAGCTAACTTGTTGCATCTTTATGAATGAAAGCGTCTTGTGTATATGCCTCGTCACGAGGTGTGACAAATTTTCTTTTATCGAATGTTTTTACTCTTGTAGACTTAATAAAGTTGGCACATACCTTCTTAATTTGCCTTCCAGACTCCCGTCTCGTAGAAATTTTGGGGTTCTTCGCTTCAATTGGTTGATAGTGTGGATCGAAAGAGTTGGCGGTAGGTGTAGTTGTGTCAGCCTTTCTTTTAACACCCTTTTTAGACTTAGCAGGGGTGGAAGGCATGACCGCAGGTGCAGCGGGTACCTGAGGTGGTGGCGGAGCTGTGACAGCAGTTGGCGCCGGACCGTCGAGCGTCGGCTGAGAGTGATAGCTCGTCGGGGGTGGGACCACCTGGGGTGGAAGCGAATTATGCGTCGTTGCGAGAGGCGCGACGCTCAGGTTCGCAGGTGGCGCAATCGTCGTTGTGTTGGTGCTGCCGGGCACGGAAACTGGTGCCTGTGTGGCCAGGGGTGGCATCGGCATTACACCCGTGGTGCCGGAGGTGGGTGCCAAGTTGTTCGGCATCATCGAGGTTACTGCACTCGCAGCTGACGATGGTCTTCCACGTCCCGCACCTGTTCCACCGACACCACCTACGCCACCCACTCGCGCTGCCTTCTTACCCTTTGGACCCTTTTGCATCGGAGGGTCCAACTCCACCTCTTCCTTTGGCATTTGTGCAACCTGATGAACGTACATCATTCATTAGATTCACCTATTAATCTCCTTTGAAGCTCCCCCCTCTTTTTTTCATTTTCTTTTCAATGAATATTCAATTATACTGCTCAAATCTATAATTACTAAACCGAACATGTCTTTCACACAATTTATGTCAAAATATACGTTTTTTTAAATGTACCTGCAAGTGTACAAGTTTAACGTTAATCCAATTGTTTGTTTACTAAAATTAATTAAAAAATGAATTTCCGTCAAATGAGCTAACTTCGAACGTGACTTTATTTTGTGAACTATAAAAAACAATGATGTAACAAAAGAAAATTACTTTTTCAAGAGAATAACGGCCAGCTTTGCAGATCAATCGAAATTTGAGTTTTATCAATTTTAAAATTAAACCAAGTTTGATATGAGCAATAATAAACGTGTTAAGAACCTTTGTTAAAAACAATTTCTCGAGCGCTTGTGCCATAACAACGACATCTTCTCCGGGTTTGTTGTAAACGTAACAGTTCGTGAACATGGTATTGAAATCTTGTATGCATTCTCGACCACTCCAGTAGTAACAATTTTCCAGACGTTTTTTGATTGTACCCAAATCCATTGGCTGTTTTATGATCTTGTGATAGTCCTGCGAACAAAACCAATCCAATTAGTTCGCTCTTAATTTAACTTTTCTTCAATTATACAAAAAAATAGACGAAACAAATTAGTACCGGAAGATTGAGCTTCTTCGCGTCGACAGGCTGCTGGAAGGGCCAAGCAAACTGGTGCTTCCATACTGGCTTGAACACGCTCTTCAAGAGGAACTGTATCTGATTAGTCGTCCGACCCGGCCTGTTCGGCGGCGGATAGACCGGTGGTTGTACGATGCCATTCACTGGCTCCACTGCCGGCTCTTCTCTGGGCGGAGGCTCCTTCGACGGTGCAGCCGGGGTTGGTGTCTTTCCGGGTGCACTCGTCTGATGATTGTTATAATCAGTTATTGGAGTCGATATCTTTACATGTTTATCAAGTACAATGAAAAAAAAAGAAAGAAACAAAAGTTAATTCAAGCCATACAGTCAGTTTGTAACATCAGTAAATCATGTTCACAATAATTTTCTTTTTTTTTTTTTTGTTATTTATTCAATACTTACGGAGTTGTTTTGTTGGATAGTGTCAACCTGCTGCATCTTGACGTCGATACTGCAAAAAAAAAGAACAACAATTCATTAATAACTATCATAAGAAAATGACAAACAAACATTTCAGTCAAGTTTCAATAGTAATTAGTTTCTTCAACTTTGTAGACGCGTTAAATTATTACAAAATACTTTTTGCTTGCTTTTTTTGTTGTTCATAAACAAAATATTTTGGTTTAAGAGATTGTTAGGCAAAAAATGTGTACCTCTCCGACATGAATGGTTCATAAATGCTATGTGTAGCACGTAGCTGGATTCTGCGAAAATACGCCGCTACGAAGCTTCATCAACGAGTGAACTGTCCAGGGTGAAGCTTAATTTAATCATTTTAGTTCGTCGAAGCCTTGCACAAGTGATCAAGACGACCAACAAACAGTCGGCATGACGATACTAGCATCTAATATCCGATGTTGTAGTAATGTCAGCCGTCTATCGTTTTTGAATTCGCCTCACTTCTGACCGACACTTTTGACAACTGCAACATCTGTCAAAACAAAAACAACCGTCCTTTAAATAAGAACTTTCAGGAACTACTAACACTTTAAAATTAACTTTAAAATCACGATTGTTGTGAAAATATTCCTTTTTTCAAGATTGCCTTTTTGCGCTCACGAGGGAACAGTTTAAAAAAAAACAGTTTTAAACGAACAAAAATTACTTTTCACCGTACGGTTTATTGATTATTGAATTTTTTTATTGACTGATATGCTTTTACTTTTTAACCATTTTAGTGGGTCGAACTCTCAAAAAGTAGCCTACGCAATTGATTTTTACCAAATTCAACCACATGTTTACAAATTTTCAAACCAAAAACTGCAGAAATGGTATTTCTAACGGGGACGAAAAATCACTTCCTCGAGCAACGAAAATAAGGGATTGAAATATTTTGTTTAGAACCAAGGTCCAATTGACGAACGGAGATAAGAGAGAAAGAGACGGGGAGAGAAAAAAGTGAAAAGAAAATAAAAGCGCGTACGTGGATTGCTCGAAAAAGCCGCTAAAGTTATGGGGACAGTGGCCGCGGTGTGGGACACGAGTCAAAAACTCGTTTCACTCGTGAACCGCGCCTGGCCGAGTGGAAAGTGATTTCTCGGCCAAAAAGCCGCGAAAAAGTTAACCTCTCAATGAAAAATGACGACAGAGACTGGGAGAAAATTCGACAAAATATGTTTTACCTGATGAAAAATAAGAGCGAAGGAAGAGGAGAGGCGGGAGGGGAGGGGGGGAAAGAGTGAAAAAAAACGGGACGAGAAGGTTGGACTGAAAAGCGCGGTGGCGGTGGTGGCGCGAGGAAGGAGCACGCGTCTGTTGGTATGCGGGGGCGCGTGTGTGCAGGCAAGGGTGATTTTGAAGCTGGTTGCAAAAGCTGCTTGGGTTTCACGGCCGCAGCCCATTCGCGGAGCGCAGTTGGCTTGGCGCATCGGTGTGGATGTCGCGCGCTCCACGCAACATGGCGGCGGGGCTGTTGGTGTGTATCGGGCCGATCGGTTGGTACTCGGCGGGTGGGGGGGAAGTTTCGCGCGTCGGCTTGCACTTACGCACCTGCTTGGCTGATCCTGAGGGCTTCGACAAAACGCAAGCCGGGTCGCGGTTCCGCGCGATGCCAATTCGCGGCGGCTGCGTTACCTCGGTTGCTTTCTCTATCGCCTGGTCGCTGTTATGGCGGACAGTGTCGGGCACACGATCTACCCCACTTTCGGTCGGTATCGGCGCGCGCCGACACGCGCAGCGTACAGTCGCTTTTAGCGCGACGTTTCGCGATCAGATCAATCCGCTTGGATCTGATGCGGCCGTCGGCGCGAACGCGCCAACACGACACAACCCGCTGCAACAACACCTTTTGGCCGCGCAAACAATGGCCGCGCGCGCTTAAAAAAAGCCAACTTGCAATCACTACGCGCACCAGTATCGCTACTCGGCCCCGAACCAACGCCACTCGACGCACAACTCGACGCACAACCCACAACTAGAAGGCACAACCCAACTGCCAACCGTTTTATGCCGTGCCTGCGACGCTGGCGCCCCCACTCGATCCGACTAATACCTAACGTCAATTGGGCGGGAGATCGTGCTCCTTCTCGCACACATTACCAAAGCTCAAGCAAAGACAAAGAAAAATATATCGCGCTCGTTTACCCGCGCTATTTGAATACGCGGTTTCCCACTTTCCGCGTTAATTTTATTTCAACAATTTCATAGTCGAGAGACTTCCTAGTCAAGTTGACAACTAACAAACAATGCGACCCCGACGAGTTTTCGGGTTTATTTTTGTTTTAATAACAATGTATTATGTTTGTTTTGAAAAATGTGCGCTGCGATTTTTACATCCATCGCGACTGAAATTTTGGGTTGAACAAAAAAATGTGCAGTTTAGGTGTTTGTTTTTATTTATTTTTCGCTTTTAGTTTCAATTTTTTTAACAGACCATTTCTTCTTTTTTTTTTTTGTTTTTTTGTTTTTTCGTGGTCCTTCAAAAATACGTATTTTGTTTGAACATTTTTTACTTATTGGTGACCGAAAATCTCTTTTTTTGATTTAAAATAATAAGAACTTAAAGGTAAATAAATTTGTAAACAAAAACTTAACGGAAAACTTTAAACAATACATTTTAGGTTTAGAAAGTTTTTTATCAAGTAGAAATATAAACAGATTTGTTGGATAAAAATAAATTAACGACGAAAAACTCTTATCAGTAGGTTTCAATTGAAAATGTTCTATAGATTTAATGAAAATTTAGATTTGAACCTTATGATATCAGTAACAGATACTCGAAATTCATAGAATTGTCTTGTATCTAATCACAAACCTATCGGCGATAATACAATAGATCTTTTAAAAGTTGCGGGCAGCAATTAAAAGGGAATCGGCCGTTACTATGAGATTTTGTGAGACAATAAAAATGATGTACAAATTTTGAACTAATTTTCAGTTGTTGGAAATTGAACAAATAGAAGAGAAAGTATTGAAAAATAAAACAAAGGCTTAGGTATTCAAAAGCTTGGAAAAAGTCCCAAACGCATATGCGAATAATGAAAAAAAAAAGGACCGAGATTTTTATTAGGGCTGTTCTAATCCCATCAGGCGTAACCGATTTTTATATACGACAAAGGCTGTAAACGGACAAACAATGGCTGCAGCCCATTACTTACAACAAATTAAAAATATTTCTTAGTATTTTCTTTACATTTATTATTATCCAAAATGCTAAGAGCCTGAGAACCGAGTCCCAAATAATAATTTAAGAATAATACATTAGTCACAGGCGTGCAAAGTATAAGCCGAACTAATTAGTTAATAGAAGGGCATTAAGTAAGAAAATTTTGTAATCTCAAAATATGTTCCAAATCAGGTAATGTCTTTTAGTTAATCTGGTATCACTGAATTCCAATTTAACGCAACTGAATTTTTTGGTCTTAATCAAAGTATCAATTCATTAATACATTTTTAGATTCGTTATTAAGTAGCCACCTTATCAGTACTACATTGACAAACTCAATTTTTAGATTCTATTTTAAATTCTTGAATGCTGAATGAATAAATAAACCAAGTTTGTTTGTTTGTCTAAAAATCAAAAATAACACAAGTCAAAATTGAAGTCAAATGAAAAAAAAATGGAACGTTCTTTTCGTTTAAACACAATATAAACAGACCAAAAAACGTAAATAAATAGATATACCTCACAGAAAAAAAGAAAATCTTACAAATACGCAACAAATATTTTGTACTTGTAAGTTCGTTTGAATCTGAACTTCCGTATGAGTATATATGTATAGTAGTTATAAAAAAAATTCAATGAAAATCAAAAAGAAGAACATGTTTAAACGAACATGTTTCTTTCTGATGTCAAATATAACCTTATGAATATTAAAAGAAATTTAAATATATCAATTTACTTCTTCAGTTGTTGTCGTTCATCTCCACGTTGAAGAATTTTGTTCCAGTTAATAATCCCAGTTTATGGAGTTGGTCTCAATGTATAACAATATGAACAAATTATGTTCAAAGAAAATAGTCACTGATTTTTGTCAAAACACCAAAAAATGATACCGGATAAACTGTTCACTGTATATCAACAATCCACAGCAGACTAAATTCGACTGAACGATGATAGTTCCTTAGTCTAACACGTTGACAATTATGTTAGTGATTTTTCAGTGATTTTATTTCGGAGCATGACCGCTAGGGAAAAAGGTTCTGGGTTTTTCCCAAAGTAATTTAATGCAGGTATCGGTGTTTGAACCTCCGTCAACTTTCTCCAACCAAAATGATTACAAAAATAATGTTCCCCCCCATTTCCAACATCACAATCTTTTTTCAACTGGCAAAACTGGTAAAACAAAAATGACTTGAGTCATTTTGTACGAATCTGATTTTTCATATATTTTATCTTCACAATTGATCAATTTGAAGGAAAAAAATTTTTTTCATGGAGCAGTGTTTACGGAGCGTAATTCTCGCTCGTGTCGTCAGGTAGCGCTTACGTCGCGCGGTCTTTTTCTCATTGAGTTGAGGAATATGTAGGTTGTCGGCCATCTAGAACTGTAGAAGGCAAGCTGACTGGTTAATGGCTAGGGAACGAGCCCGAAAAGGCCGAAACTGAAAAAAAAGCGAAGGCAAAACCCGCTCACGGGTGCTGATGAGAATGCAAAAATGAAAGGGCCTCGAGCGGCGCGGCCTAACCTCATTAGGACGCTGAAAAATGGGCCGCACGGCGCGACGCAAAATGCGGGCCGACGGGCCTCTCCGAACGGAGCGTCGAAAATTCTCGAAGATGCGGACCGCGAGGATTTCAATCGAATGTCCCGATAATCGAGTTCTACTCACCCAATTGTGGCCGTTGCTTTTGGTCCTGTCAACGAGCTCGCAAACAACAAATCCTTGCTTTGGGACAGAACGGGTTGTTTTTGTTTGGCAGAGACAGAGGTGTGGGTCTGAGTAGCTAAGTGTTATGCATTGAAATAACGGTACACCTTTGCAGGATAACAATCACACTTTATTAAGCAATCGAGACATCGGGACGATTTGTTTCCATCGTTTCGTTTCATAATCACCCACGATGCCTTCGTCGCGCGACCGTTCCGCTTGTTTCTTTGTTTTGTTTACTTGTTGGCGAAGGCGCCCACTGAACAGGCAAACCGAGCGCGCGATCTTGATGGACGAGCCGCGGACAGAGAGAACCCGGACTCGGTACCAAAATCACCACGACGGCGATGTTTTGATCCGCAATCTGTGTGTGTGCGTGCCTCTGGATCCGAGCATCGCAGCACTTATCGAACGTTCGGCTAATGAAAGTCCAATCGCGAGAAAGCGCTGTTGCCACATCGCCCCACACCCGCCACCTCATTGGCCACGCCATCTTCGGCTCTTGGTGACATAACTGCTAAACACCAAAGCCTTTTAGTTTTTAGTATCATGCGTCATTTTTCACAAATATAAATAAATCGTCCCGCTTTTTCAAAGTCGACACATTTTTTTTAGAATTATTCAAACATCACGGGGAAGGCAACATTTTTTCCAATTCGATTTTTCAAACTTTGTTCATTCGTATTTCCAAGTCAACATTTCTGATGTAAATTTATCATTTCTTTCGTTTATAAATTTGAAATTGTCAAAAATTAAATATTGATGAATTTTGTTTTGAGAAATGTAAACTACATTTTTTTCTTTTTTTTCGTATTGAACATTTTTATAAATGTTTTTGAACGTTTGAATTTTAATTTTAAACAAAACGTGTTGCTGACAACCATAACCAGTTATGTGCAAATGTAAATCTTATGGAAGTGTTTCCATCGACCAACCGAGTTAAAAAAGAGATACAAAGTTGGAGCGATTGAGGCTGTCCTTGTCTAAGCTCTGTCAAGTGACAAGGACGGGAGACAAGATTGAGTGCGACAGTTGAAGTTGGTGAGAATATTGAAAACGAGCAATGAAAAGGTGTAAACAACGGGCATGAGATGGCCGACTTGTAGCACGTATTGTTGTTGTTTATAGTTTATGTTATTTGCATTGTGATGCATGGTGATGTTTTTGCAACGAGCGAGGTCGGATGAACGACAAGGTCGATAAACAGCACCGATCTCCCGCGGGACCGATGAACCTCATACTAGACAACAAAATTTTGCACTGGTGTTCGGCGTTCGTTCGGTGTAAATTTACAATCAAGTTGATGTTCGAGGGTCGCTGGCCCGAACAGGCGCGATGTTGACTTTACCACCAAGCCCCCGCTGACTTGGTTGTTTACAGTGTGAAACCCAAGTGGAACTTGTTGTTTTTTTGTAACTAGTTGTTTGACTGTTTCGCGTGTGACTCTGGACTGAAAATGGTGCAGATACCGAGCACTTACCGCTACAACTTCTGGATTACCACTCCGACAGAAGTCGTTGAGATCACATGTCTCATGCCAAATGGGGTTGTCATACCCCTGGAAACAAATCGAAATGCCCCCTTGGCGGAAATCAAAGAGGTGAGAAAACAAACTTGTCTGTCTGACATTTCGCAATCTGTCATGAGTTTCAAAATCATTTGTTTACAGATGAAATGCAATCAATAGGTGTTGTTTGTTTAGTTGGATTTATTGAAGTTGACATTGTGATTTTAGGATTTGTGGGAAGAAGCAAGTAAATATCCACTGCATGGGACACTGAGAGATGCCAGCTCTTATGTATTTTCCTGCATCAATGCGAACGCCGAAGCGGAGGAGCTGCGCGATGAGACTCGACGTCTGTGCGATATTAAACCGTTTTGTTCGGTGCTCAAGTTGGTGGAGCGCGAGGGCGTCAAGGGCGAACGCAATTTGGACTCGCAAATCGGTCTGCTGATTGGCAAGGGGTTGCACGAATTCGCGGCTCTGAAAAATTCCGAGGTCAATGACTTCCGATGGAAGATGCGAGTGCTCGGCGACGAGGTCGCACTGGCGAGACAAAAGTATTCGTGGGTACAGAAAGTGGAGTATCAGTTTCCACCTCGATTGGCTGCCTCTCCGGTGTTACCAAAAATGATCGAGTCTAGGCTGAAAGATGGCCAGATCGTGTTGGTCATCAAGTTTGAAAACACCGAGGTAAACTTTAATCCATTTATCAATCGTATTTCATTTGTTTATCGTTTGATTGCCTGTCTGTGCTTGTTTTATTTTTATTTAATCTTGTAAAATGTAATAGGAGGACAATTCTTTGCAGACCACATTCACCTTTCAAATAACAAACACAACAACGCCAAAGCAACTGCTCACTCAGATATTAAACAAGCGAGCGAACACCTTGATGTCGAGAGGAGAACGGATCACGGATTTTGTTCTTAAAGTTTGTGGCCAAGAAGAGTATTTGATCGGGGAGCACCCGATTGTACAGTATAGTTATATCCAAGACTGTCTAGCGAAAGATGTTATACCAAGTTTAGTGACAACGAGTATAGAGAATGTTAATGTCTATGACGAGAGTTCGTTGGAGAATCAGGAGATGGACAATCTGAAACGATCGCGACCGTCGTTTTCGACGTTAACGTTGAGGAAGAAGGGAAAACATATATCCGCTTGGAAAATAGACGAACAGTTTTTCTTCTCTGTCAACGGTATAAGTAGGCTGAATTGTGATTCAGCGCATCGCACAGTCGAGGTAATAAAATATAAATGAAACCTGTTTTTGCGTAATAAAAATGTTGAATTTTATTGTTGGATGTAAATGTGTGTTGATGAAGTTCGCTAATGAAATGACGTTTACAGATTGGCTTGCAAGCTGGTGTATTCCACGGCGGTAAATCATTGTGCGAGAGTCAAAAAACCAAAGTGAAAACCGTGAGCGACGACGGCAGTTGCGAATGGGAAGAGACACTTAAATTTGATATTAAAGTCTGTGATATTCCACGAATGGCGCGCCTCTGTTTCGTTTTGTACGAAGTTAGCAAAACCAGCAAGGGTTTCAAAGGCCGACGATTAGTCAAGGATTCAAAACAAGAATTTTTTATCAACCCTTTTTGTTGGGCCAACACGACCATCTATGACTTTAAGAGTCAACTTAAAACTGGTGCTATGACTCTTTATACTTGGACGTATGCCGAGGATATGCAGAACGATGACCTGTTGCATCCGTTGGGAACCGTCGTATCGAATCCCAACAATGATAATGCAGCTGCTCTCATGCTTACTTTCCCAAAGTAATAAACCATGCATCATTTTGTAATAATTTTTTATTTGATATAATAATATAATATAATTTTTCTTTTTTTATAGTTATGGCAAGGACAAATCAGTTTTGTATCCGCCACCTGAGAAAATTGTCGAATACGCGAATAAAATTCGTGAATCTTCTAAAGAGAAGTTGATAGAAGAACCGGCGCCGGATCCCGATAACAAGGCCGCGTTGATCGAACAACTGAAAGCGTTGGCTGACAGAGATCCGCTGCACGAACTTCACGAACAAGAGACAAAAAGCCTATGGGCTTCGAGACACTTTTGTTTAAGCAACGTACCTACGCTTTTAGCCAAACTTTTGCAATGTGTTGAATGGAACGATCATCGGTATGGATTTGTTTTCATACCAACTAATGTCCCCATTAGTTGTATAAATTATTAATTACTGCATCTTGGATGTACAGCGAGGTTGCGGAAGCGACAGCATTAGTACTTCAGTGGCCAAAACTACCTGCCGAACGTGCGTTAGAGTTACTTGATTACGCTTACGCTGATCAGACAGTGCGAAATTTCGCCGTACGTTGTCTGATGGACGTTAGCGACGAGGACCTCAGCTTATTTTTACTACAACTTGTTCAAGCTCTGAAACATGAAAATTATCTCTCCTGTGATTTAACTGAATTTTTATTAAGAAGAGCTCTAAACAATCAAAGAATCGGACACTTCCTTTTCTGGCATTTACGGTATTAAAACCATCAATTATTATAATCTTAAATGTATTTTTAAAATAATTGTTCTGTAATTGAGATCTATATTAATTTATTTGAGTAGGTTCGAGTTGTTTATATTTCTGAATGGTGTCGATGTTCCATGATTTTCATTTACTGATATGAATAAATTTTCAGGTCTGAAATGCAAGTTGGATCAGTATCAGTTCGGTTTGGACTGATATTAGAATCTTATTGCCGAGGCAGCCAAATGCACATGAAAGAATTGTTCAAGGAAGTGGAGTGTCTCGATAAACTGCGTACAATTTCAGAGGCAGTTAAAACACGAAAACCCAAGGGTACGCAAACGTTTATGGATATTATATCCGAGCCACATTGCCAAGAAGCTTTGTCAAACGTTTTGAATCCTTTAGATCCTAGTTTTCGTTGCAAGCGAGTCAAGTAAGTTCAGTAAAAAAATTTGAAAAAAAAAATGTTAAGAAGAACAATTGAATTCAGTTTGATTGGTTTTAATGTAATTAATTTCAGGCTTGATAAATGTCGAGTACGTGATAGTAAAATGCGACCTCTCTGGCTCGTTTTTGAGAATACAGATATTTATGGCGATGAGATTTATCTTATAATGAAACACGGCGATGATTTGAGACAAGACATGCTCACGTTACAAATGTTACGAATCATGGACAAACTGTGGAAGAGGGAAGGTTTGGATTTGCGAATGAATCCTTACGGTTGTATTTCCACTGACAACAAAATAGGCCTGATTGAAGTGGTCCTGGATGCGGAAACGATAGCTAATATCCAAAAAGAGAAAAATTTGTTCACAGCAACATCTGCACTCAAGTATGGCAGCTTTTTTTGCATTTTTTGACTTTACGGTTCGAAAATTATTCAGACTCATTTACCAATTATTTTGATTTTAGGAAAACTTCTTTGTTATCTTGGTTGAAAGATCACAATCCTACAGAAGCGGCTCTGAACAAAGCGATCGAAGAGTTCACACTGAGCTGCGCTGGTTACAGTGTAGCAACTTATGTGCTTGGAATTGCTGATAGACATTCAGATAACATCATGATCAAAAAGACTGGCCAACTGTTCCACGTTGATTTTGGTCATATCCTTGGACACTTCAAAGAAAAATTTGGCTTCAGGAGAGAACGCGCTCCTTTCGTAATGACACACGATTTTATTCACGTGATCACCAAAGGTCAGACGAAAAAAGAAGCCGCTGAATTTCAGCGGTTTAGAGAGTATTGCGAACAGGCTTTCCTCATTTTGCGACGTCACGGCGGTTTGATACTGTCACTTTTTGCGATGATGATTTCCACTGGATTGCCAGAACTGTCATCGGAAAAAGATCTCAATTACTTAAGAGATACACTAGTAAGTGGCACTCCAAACTGGATTTTATGTTTGTGATAAAGATTGGAATTCGAGATTGTAATTTATTTTTGTCAATCAGGTATTGGAGATGACGGAAAGCGAAGCTCTCGACCACTTCAGGACAAAATTCAACATAGCTCTCTGCTGTTCTTGGAAAACATCAATGAACTGGACGGCTCATAATGTAACAAAAAATAACAAGGCAATCTGAAGTGGTTTTGTTTATCCTCAATATAATAAGACTGTTTTATTTCATAAGTATGATATCAAACAAGAAAAAGTGAATGATAGAGAAAACAGTGTCCGATACTTTTGAAAAAAAAATGGATAATGATTTTTTAAATGTTTTATAATTGGGATGCATAATGCTCCATCAAATTTGTTGAAAAGGAAAAAAGAAGCAAAAGCAAATTCAAATCCTTGTTGTATCCAAAGTGTTGCAATATTTTTCATAATTGTTTTAGAAATGTTTTCGAACAGTAGTATGAAAAATTGCAACGATGCATGGAAAAAAGAAACTGAGGTATTTTTGTGAATTCGCTTTTAGAGTGAGTTGCAATATAGAAAAAAGACTAGAACTGATATTCAAAGCAATATTGTGTGCAAATAAAACGAACGAACCTGTATTATTTTCATAAATCATTTTTGAACAGGCAGTTTTTGAAATGAACCTTTGAAAATATCCGCGCAAAAAGCTCAATTTTTTAAACACTGGATATCTAAGATTGATTAATTGTACGGTCGACAAGAGATTAAACAGTTACCAACCATTTGATAAAACAATTGTAGAGCCATTTGTTCTGGTGTCACGTCTGACATTGTAAAACATTAATCAGCTTCGATTTCAGAATATAAATAATGTAATATTAAACAATCCATTTTAACTGTAAATAAAATTTAAACAATTTACCTTATTTTCATTGTATAAAACCATTTTCTATTTTATCTATAAAACATTATTTTACATTGTTATTTTGTGTTATTTGTCTAATTTTAGTTTCAATTTAATAATTCCATCGTGTTTTCCAATTGTTAAATTGTTTTTTGTAATTGTTCATCAGTCGATAACAATGCTGATCTAATTTACCATCAGTTACGTGATTGTCGACTTATATATAAACCTGTCAGTGCCACGAACTTGAGAGCTTACAGAATAAGAGGGCCCTCACATCAGCTGTAATTTCACGTAAAAAGAAAAGCAAAATAACAAAATTATCTTTTGGCCCGATAAGCTCTGAGTGGACGTTGTGAACCATGATTCCGTCATGCATCAGGAGCATCGGCGGCAGCGCGTCACGCAGAAACGTAAGCCACTAAACAAGTCAATTACAATATCCTCATATCATGAATGACCTCTAGCTCGCATGTCGCTCGCGAAGTAGACTTTATTTCAAATGGCTCTTGGAAAAGATAAAGAAACATTTAGTTCCCCCAAATTGTCTCATTTTGACGTCGATAGTAACATTGTCATTTTCTGTTAATTCCCGGTCGCGGGCCAGTACGGGAGCTGGAAAGGGGTAAATATCATTCAAGGATCTTTTACATGTTCGTACGCACACACTTGCTGGCATGCACGAGAAATAGCAACAATCTCTATCTCAATCAACGGGACATACAAATTGTCACGCATCAATTTTGGCATTAGGATGAGCAATATCGATTGGAGCATACTCCGTTGATGCACCACGTTTCATGTAACGTTGTTAGCCGCTTATAGTTTCCTACTTACACACTCGGATTTTTGTTTTGAGAGCAAAAGTCAATTGGTGAGAAGCGATTGAACGAAATTCGATGAATAAACAGTCAGCGTAAGTCAGTCATGTGCTTTTCCGGGGTGGGGATAAAAAGAAAAGCTCGAAGCACAGCTTTTTGATTGGCAGTGTTATGTAAAATTGTATTTACCAAACGAGAAAAAACTTTGTGGCTCATTCCATTTCGTTGATTGTTTTTTTACGTTTGTTCATTCATTCTTATTTTTTTCCTTTCCATTTTAAAGTATGATATGAATTTTCATTTAAATCGATTAACAATAAACCTAATAGAAAGATGTTGTCCTGTTTGAAAAAAGAAGAAAATGTTAATCAGCGAGTTTAATTTTGTACTGGAGTGCGTCATTAAAACATTAAAAAGAAGGCGGTGCTAACGAGATTTATATCAAAAAGCAAGTATGAGTAATGAAAAGTACGAAAGGTTTGGAAGAGAACTTTGAAATTGTACAATCAAATTAGTTTCAATCATTAAAATTGTGATTTGTTATAAAAATAGAATTCTGATTTGGAATCAATTGATTACAGGTGACGTCATTCTTCAAGAAGAACAACTATGCGACGGAGGCGAGCTTCGAGACCAAACCCTTCAAACTCCACAAACTCGACAGCGGACCGTCCTCCAAAGTCACCGTCACCAGAGATGAAGCTCTCAAGATGTACGAACAGATGCAAACATCGCGGCGTATCGAAACCGCGGCTGGTAATTTGTATAAAGAGAAAATCATCCGTGGGTTCTGTCATTTGTACTCCGGACAGGTATGTAATTTAACAAATTTAACAAATCCTAGTAACATGTTATGTGATATGAATATAAAATATTAAAATTACATCTAGGATTCGTAGATGGAAAATTATTTTGAAAAAAGTCGATTTATTTTTAGGAAGCTATTGCTGTAGGAATGATGCAAGTTCTGAGACAACAAGATGCTGTGATCACTGCCTACCGTGCCCACAGTTGGACTTATCTTATGGGAGTCCCACCCTTGGGAGTATTAGCTGAACTAACAGGAAGACAAAGTGGATGCGCTCGTGGCAAAGGTGGTTCAATGCACATGTATGCCAAGAATTTTTACGGCGGAAATGGCATCGTTGGTGCTCAAGTTAGTACCACTCATGCGGCTTCTGCAATTGCGCCGATATGAAAAACATAAATAAGAATCCTGCGTTTAGATTACGCAGTTGCGCCGAATCAAAATATATTTGAGTTGCGCCAAATTGAAATCTATAATATCAGTTATAAATTAATAATCGTACATACATAATCAGATCTGCTGTGAGAAAAATTTGCAGGGCTGCGAAGTCAACTCAATTGTGTGTACGAATTTTCAATGCGCACCGTGCAAACTGCGTCTGAGATACGCTTGAACTGAGTTTTTGGTAATGTTCCGAGAGTTGAATAGACTTGAAATTTTGTACACTTGTAGGTCATGATCAGATCTGCTCTGAGAAAAATTAGCAAGACTGCGAAATCGACTCAATTGTGTGTATGAATTTTTTAATGCGCACCGGGCGAACTGCGTCTGAGATCTTGATTTTGAATATAAAAATTGATTGATATTCGTTATGAATTTATCTTCGGTGCAATGGCATATATTTTTTTTTATTCCGGCGCAATTGCATGATTGTTATTAATTTATATTGATAATTATAACTTGTTTGTTGAAATAATCTGATTTTGTGATGATGAATTTCAGGTACCTTTGGGCGTTGGCATTGCTCTGGCTCAGAAATACATGAATACTGGAGGAGTTTGCATCGCACTTTATGGCGACGGTGCAGCTAATCAGGGCCAGATCTTTGAAGTATACAATATGGCAAAATTGTGGGACATACCTTGCATCTTTGTCTGTGAAAATAATGGATATGGTATGGGAACCAGTGTAGATCGTGCTTCTGCTAGTACTGATTATTATACTCGAGGAGATTACGTACCAGGACTTTTGGTAAATGAGAATAAAATAAATATGAAAATAATCACCATGAGACTTAGATTAAAAGCTCAGGGTTTCGTTTGTAATTAAATTTCAATGAATAAAATTGTAAATTTGTTTGTAGGTTGACGGTATGGACGTATTGGCAGTAAAAGAAGCAACTCGTTGGGCGATTGATTATTGTTCTTCCGGAAAGGGCCCTCTTGTCATGGAAGCTAAAACTTATAGATACAGCGGGCACAGTATGTCAGATCCTGGCACCAGCTATCGTACCCGAGAGGAAGTTCAGGAAGTCAGACAAACTAGAGATCCAATTACTAGCTTCAAAGAAAAGATTATCAATGCTGATCTCGTAACAGCTGACGAACTTAAGGTAAAGAAGAGCTTAAAGAAAACGAAATCAAAGAAATGAAACTTTTATCATTTACAATTTTTTGTTGGTGTTAAAGGTGTAATGAGTTTTACTGTTTTTGTATTACAGAAAATGGAAACAGAAATCAGAAAAACAGTCGACGAAGGTGTGAAACTCGCTAAAGCCGATAAAGAAATCCCTGTCAGCGAACTGACAGCCGATATTTATAGCAGCTGTCTAGAAACCGAAATCCGTAATACGACTGCTCTGCAGCCCCTTAAGCACCAAAGGATAGGACCAGCTGTCAACGCCTAAATTTCAACTGGGCCTTGAATGTTCAACAAATTGCTCGAAACCTGAAATATTCTTATTTGCACCAAAGCAGCCTGAATTTTTACCAACTTCGACGGTTCGATCAGTCAATCTTGTTTCCTCTTGGTGTAAACATTGAAAGTTAAATCCTCAGTCAACCCGAGGGACAGAATTGATTGTTTCGACCAGCTAGCAAAACAAGCAGGTCGCAAAATACGTTTAAAGCAATGTGATTTGCTTCGTTTCGAAGATTTCGAACGATTTCAATGATATCAATTCACAAATATTCGAACGAATGAAACATGTAGTTGAATTTAGACAGCGGGAATCGAACTTCGCTGTTATTTGTTATACAGATATTTTACTCCACTCTAAAATTTCAACTGTCAAAAGTTTTAGCAATTCGTTGAATTTTTTGATTTGCTCAAATATTTTTTTTTTATTTCATTTACTCTTTTAATCTACAAAAAAAACTATACATCATTTCGGATTTTTGAAAGGTGTTTTTGGAGTACCTCATTGAAAACTATGATATTTTGACAATTTTACTGGTTTATTCATTTGAGTACCAACGATGATTGATTATTTATCTTTGGTAATTAGCAGTTGGTTTGATTTGACAAATTGTTGCTACTGTAGACTGTAAATAAGTTAATAATACATTGTTAATATGAAAATACAGCTGAAATATACAATTTTAGGAAACAATTGAAATTGTTGCATTATTATTTCTAATTTTTACAAGTGAATTTTCTTCAATTTTGCACGTCATTCAATCTGAATCTAAAAAAATAAGATGATTCGTGTTGAAAACGTGAGTTAAGCGTAACGACCAATCCGAAGTTGGCTCGTTTGGGTCTAACGGAAACGCTTTGACTTGACAAGTTTGTGTGGAGTGACGGTCAGCGTTATACAGCACAAAATACGAGAAATGATGGTTGTCGAAGAAAATGCCAGGGAAAAAGCCCTTCAAGATTACAGAAAGAAGCTCACCGAGCACAAGGAGGTGGAATCGCGTCTCAAAGAGAGTAAGTTTTTCCGATGCATTAAAAAAACATTTCATTAACTTGAAGAAAGAAAGAAATCAGAGGAAACATAACCTCAAATTTAACTTAAGGTCATCATCATTTGTCTTTTATAACAAAAAATCCAAACTTGTTATTTTATACGTTTGATTATTTTCTGTCAATATTAACTTTGTTTATATCGTTTTCAGTGCGAGACCACCTCAAAGACTTAACCAAACAATATGATAAGTCAGAAAATGATCTGAAGGCGCTGCAAAGTGTAGGGCAGGTACGATAAATCATCTCAATAAAAAACTTTGTTTCTTTTTCGTTTGTTTGTACGTTCATTTTTCTTTGAACTTGAGTGATTGAATTGATTGTTTGAATTGTTTTCAGATTGTTGGCGAAGTTTTGAAGCAGCTGACAGAAGAAAAGTGTAAGTGCAATATAACAACATTGAGCGTTGCAATTCGCAACAATTTAACTAAATTTGAATTGTAACTTAATTTTGAATTTGTATTTTCAGTTATTGTAAAAGCAACAAACGGTCCAAGATATGTTGTCGGATGCAGAAGACAGTTGGATAAAAACAAATTAAAATCCGGTACTAGGGTTGCTCTTGACATGACAACGCTCACAATAATGAGATACCTACCAAGAGAAGTAAGACAAACTTGAACATCATTTCTGTACATTTTTGGATATTTTTTAAAACGAAGTTTTAATACAAATTTTTTTTTTCAGGTTGATCCTTTGGTTTATAACATGTCCCACGAAGATCCCGGTCAGGTTCGTTATGGATCAATCGGTGGACTCAGTGAGCAGATTCGTGAACTGAGAGAAGTCATTGAACTTCCTCTGATGAACCCTGAGCTCTTCCAAAGAGTAGGAATCACCCCACCAAAGGGTTGCCTTTTGTACGGACCTCCTGGTACTGGCAAGACGCTCCTTGCCAGAGCCGTTGCCAGTCAACTTGACGCCAATTTTTTGAAAGTGGTGTCCAGCGCCATCGTTGACAAATACATTGGAGAATCCGCAAGACTGATTAGAGAAATGTTCAACTATGCTCGCGACCATCAGCCTTGCATTATTTTCATGGACGAGATCGATGCTATCGGTTGGTTCATGCAATAGCCAAATTTTATTCATAATGTTTTTCTTTTTTTCGGTTTAAATTTTATTATTTCTTGTTTGTATTTTTTTAATAATTTCTTTTTCTTTTTACTGACTGGTTATTATTTTTTCAGGTGGTCGCAGATTCTCTGAAGGTACAAGTGCCGATCGTGAAATTCAAAGAACTTTGATGGAATTGTTGAATCAGATGGACGGATTCGATTCTTTGGGTCAAGTCAAAATGATCATGGCAACGAACAGACCGGACACGTTAGATCCGGCTTTATTGCGACCAGGAAGATTGGACAGAAAAATTGAGATCCCGCTGCCCAATGAACAAGCTCGATTGGAAATCCTCAAAATTCATGCTGGCCCAATCGCTAAACATGGTGAAATAGGTGAGGCATTATAAAAAAACTATATATTTTCTTTTAAATTGTACCTTTAAGTTAGATAATCAAATTGTAATCAACCTTGTTTTCTATAGATTACGAAGCAGTAGTTAAATTATCAGACGGATTCAACGGTGCCGATTTGAGAAACGTTTGTACAGAAGCTGGTTTGTTCGCTATCCGACTCGAGCGCGAGTACGTGATCCAGGAAGATTTCATGAAGGCGGTCAGAAAGGTCTCTGATAATAAAAAACTTGAATCCAAGTTGGACTACAAACCAGTATAAGATGGAAATGATAACTAAGACTTTGAAGAACTTTGCATTGAGAATTCTCTTTTTTTTGTGTCACTAAACAGTCGTCAGGTTTACAATATATCATTTATAATTAGCAATAAAGTTATTAAAAAAATTGCAGTACATCTTTTCAATGTATTCATTCCTCATTTTAAATTTCAAATAAATATTTAAGGTGATATCGCAATGGAGCTTACTACTTCAAAAACGGGGGAGGTTACCGAGACAAATATACTTCATGGAATTGAATGAAAATTCGTCAGAATATTTAACAAAAATGAGAGAATCACGTGATTATGTTTTTTCCATACATAAATTGATATAGTACCGAGAAACTAAGATAAACATTTCATAATGTTGTGTTGGGACTTTCAGAAAACTTTGAATAAAAAGGATTTTAAATGCATTCTACTCTCAATGTTTAGCAAACGAACTATATCACGTGATTCTCTCACTCCTGTTTTATATTCTCGCAAATTTTCATTCAATTCCATAAAGTAAATTTGTCTCTGTAACCTCCCCCGTTTTTGAAGTGGTATGCGCCACTTCAATATCACCTTAAGGTTCGCAAAGAAATAATTCAAGAATATTAAAAAATGTATGATTTTATTTTAACAAAACGTTTTTACAACATTTACAAATGAGTCTGCAACAAACGATTCAATTACACTTGTCAAGTCGCAATTTTTTTCTTCTTGATAATCTTGCAAGTTGTCGTACTTCCTTTTGTACAACACCGGAAACAATGCTGGGGTTTTGACATTGTTTCTCATTTTCTGCCAGTCCTCTTTTGGTTTATTCAACATCTCATCATCAGTCTTAACATATCCTTGTTCCTTCCATTCATAAAACGTTACATCCTGATGGGTCAACACCCACAACCTTTCCTCCTGCCAAAAGCAGTCGAGAGGTTCATCATCAGCCTCCAGATCATGTACAAAAGTAACATCCCAACCGGAAGCCCCATCCACCAACTTGTAAACAAAAATCCTCCTACTGCTGTAAAAGCTCACAAGAACCAAAGTCCCTTTCTCGGTCTTGCAAATTCTCAGATGTTTCACAGGCATGCTGACCTCAGGCTCTTCAACGTCGTGATTTTTCAAACTTTCATTGAACTCTTTCACGTCCTCATCTAAAAATTTTTCTGCATAATTTATAGACTGCACTTCAGTTCCAGTTTCGTACTTCCAAATTCGAAGGAACCCATCGCCACCTCCAGAAATGATGTGACCTGGTTTCAGCAACTCTGCGACGTTTGTTACAAATTTCGTGTGTCCCAGACAGTAGGAGACGATGTTGTAACTGTTAGGAAACATGGAGATGCGAATTTTTTCGTCTCTGTCTGCACTGATAATGTGTTTGCTGTCGCTCGTGACCATCACGTCGAGAAGCATCGAAAGGTGTCCCAGAAGGAGACTCGGTTTCTCCGCAAGTTCCTCTGTAGAATAAAGGTAAACATCACCTGTTCTGTCAGCCACGACGATATCGTTTTCCGGAGTGAAACGAATCTTGCTAGCTGCTCGAACAAGAGTTCTGCTGGATAAATGTTTGAGCGTGTCTCTGTAGAAGAGCAACAGATATTTTCGTTTGATGCAAACTGCCATGTACACGCCGTCGTTGGAGAACGTCACGGTGCTGATCGACTGACGATTCGCCGGATCGTCGTTATCCCGGGGATCTTCTGAGAAGAAATTTGACAGCAACATACGTCTTTCCTTTTTTGTTGAGATGTCAAAAAGGTAAACTTCATTTCCATTGCAGAGAGCGATCTCTGACTCGAACATACAAAAACTCATTGTTGGTAAAAAATTTTTATTATTTATTTCGTGACAGGTGTGGGGTTGAGGTTATGTTTTTGTTTTGAATTGACGCAAGACTGACGAACTAACAGCGCTAGTGATAAAGCGCGAATTTTGAATTGTAGACATATTTTGTGACATTTTTGAAATTCAATCAAATTCAAACATGAACTAAAAACTAAACATAACTGAAAATAATAAAGAATAAAAATTTAAATAACTAGGGGGCTACGCCCGCTAACCCCCAAAGTGAGACCGGGCAAACCGGGCGAACTGCGTCTGAGATACGCTTATATTTTTTTTATTATTCATATTTGAATTTACCATGGATAAAATTGTAATGTCAATTTTGAAATTCAATCAAATTCAAACATGAACTAAAATCTAAACATAACTAAAAAATTGAAGAAGAAGAAATAGTATGAAAAACTGAAATAAGTACTTTCATTTCACAGATTTATTTCAATCCACTATGGACTTACATCATTAGAAATGTTAAATCAATATTAAAAATTAAGGTAGAAACTTTTCAATGTGTTCTTTTAGTACTCGCAGCATGTTAACAGTTTCTGGGTCCAAAGTAGGCAGGATGGATTGTCTCAGTGATGATACCGGTGCGATATTGATGACATCGCCATTATCCAAGGGAACCATAACATTGGGAACCAAACCGTGGCTCATACCAGGAGCTTGGATCGGGCTCCCTTCCATACTTAAGATCATTTCGCCTGTCCTGGCGAATCGCGTAATGGGATTAGCCTTACTCAGACAAACCTTCGGCTTTATTGGGGCCTCGTTGATGATTTTGTTCTTGGGAGTGTGCAGATACATGTTCGATTCCTCTTCTAGTTTTCCCGACGACGTTCCTGGCTTCCTTGCTGAGTCTTCATTTAATATACCGCAGATCTCACCTAAGGTCAAGTTCTGAATTTCTGATGGAAACCGATTAAATTCTGAATCTATAGTTAGTAAGGCTCTATTGACTCTTTCTTTCAGATCAAACTCCAACTTTTTTAATTCCAGGGCGGATTTTCGTTTCAAGTTCATCAAAATTTCTCTTTTCTCGATGGCGTTTCTTCTTGTCCGTGGCATGTTTTTGATACCTGAAAATAAAATTGATTTACCAGTCTTGATAATGATAAATTATCAATATCACTTGAAATTATATTTAGTATACTTACCTATTTGACTGAGATTAACAATTAACTGTTGCGAATACCTGAAGAATTTGACAGATTTTTAATACACTAATTGAAAATTTATCTGATCAGTGCGAAAACAAAAACTGTACTGGAGCAAAAATACACAATATTCTTTTCGGTTTAAATTCTTATCTTCAAAATATTGAATATTTATCAATATACTTTCAAAAGACGATATCCAAACTCCGCCGAATAGATAAAATGTTACTAATCACTAATTAAAAAGAGAGGTAAACTTCGCCGAAATAAAAAACGCTGATAAAAAATCTATAGGCAAACTCCGCCGAAAAAAAATCACCATTTAAAAATAGTGTAGTAAACTCTGACAAAAAAAATGCCACAAAAACGTTAGTGAAATTGAGTGACTTTTGGACAAACAGGAATAAGAAAAAATATGTTGTGATATAAATTCTAAAATTTGGTGTTTTGGGTTATTGAAGAAATGAAAGGCATTTGCTGGTTTTTATAAATAAAATTCCATTTATTAACATTATTGAACAGTCTTTTTTAAATTGGAAAACTCAATAGCCAACATTGTTGTTTATGTCTTGATAAATAGTTACCCGTTCGGGAGTAATGCTCAACACAGCATAGTTTCTATTGGCGAACACACGTTTGAATGGGTGAGGGTTGCCTTGGAATAAAAGCGGACACGTCGGTAGTTTTCCCGAAAGTATTGCCTCGCCCCCGTCAGCCACGTCATAAAAGTCCAAAATATTGCAGCCAAGTTTGCTAAGAAAATCGTATTAAAATTATTAAATTCCATTCTTACTCTCCCAATCTTTCCTTACAAGAATCAAAATTGTAAAAGAACTTACTGGTTTACCAAGCTATAACACATCCTATGGTCAACAACAACGTAATCCACATGTAAACTTTTCAATGTCTCATAAATACTCGTCACGTTTTCCCTACTGTAAGTGGTGTAGATTTTAAATGTCCTATCTCTGCAAAAATATCCGACATTATTACAAAATGTACCGCCCAACTTATCATCTTACTTCGAAACATTTTTCATACCTCATTTCTTTATTTTCATAATAAGGGTTGTTTACAATGGGTCGGCCTGTAGACAACATTATATTTGCCATAAGTGACATTTTGCCTGCAAAAGCGCTATTTTGCATGGTGTTTGCTTTGATCCATTCAAATAACTGTTCCTGTTCTACATTACTATATTCACCTGGCGAGTGAAGAAAAAAAATTGCAGTTACAATGAGTGTTGTATTAATGTTGTACAGAGTTACAGAAAATAATAACATTCTCACCAACAACTGATCTTTCATTTTTCAGATGAGGCAAACCCCTATAAATCATCGCGGACAACAACAAAACGACAAAAGCCTGTCTGGCGACTTCGCTCCTGAGACCAATTTTTGTGAGGTACTGTTTCTTGGACGCCAAGCCGGCGATCAAGCACAAATGCGGGGTCATGAACAGTTTCAGTCTCATAATAAAAACAGCCATAATGGTGAAGGCACCCGTTTGCAAATAATTGTACGCAACGTCTGGTTCCACTTGAGTCCAGAACAACAGTTTGCCCCCTCCTTCCTCGGGCTCCTTTTGACGCAGTGTTACTGTGCTTCTGAAGTAGTAGTAAAGCGTGAGGAAGGTCGCGAGAATGGCAGTCGGCAACAGGAGCGTCTCGATGATCCGAATGAAGGTGTCGGTCTTGAGAAAGTCAAACTCCGGCGAGCATGTGTACAGCAGTGTGTGAAAGTCCTTGTAAAAGAAGAGCTTGGTTTTCAGGATGTTGTAGATGTGCACGTCGTCCTCCGTGGAGAAGCACTTCTTTGTGAACTGGGTGCACGAGAGGGTGATGATGATCTCATATACGGTGTAAATTTTGTTTGTATTGTTCGTCACTTGTTTCTTGGTCATTGAAAATATGAAAGAGTTTACAATGAGGGAGGCGTACAGCGACTGGTAATAAAATGAGTTTCCGGTTTCGAAGGAGATGAGCACTACGGCCAAACCGTGCACCATGCTGATCAGCAGGTACGAGTTATTGGAAATTCGTTTTAGCCATTTCAAAATCAAAAGGGCCAGCAGCTGGATGAGAAAAACGAACTGAGAAAATTGCCAGCATTTGAGACTCAACAAAGTACTGAAAAAGATGGCCTGGAAAAGAAAAATAAAGAGACATGTAAGTTTGATTTTGATACTTTGAATTTTGATTTTGAGTTTGAAAATTGTTTGACAGCTTACAATCAAAGTTGGCAGATATCGTTTGTGGGAGTTTTGTTGTAGGTTGGTGATGTAGGTTGTGGTTTTGTACATCTGGAAAAGCAAAATGGGATATGCAAAACTTTCTCTTAAGGGAGGCGTCCACTGGATCCTGGTGGCCTCACTGTGGTTCATTAAAAAAGCAGTCATCGCTATGAATCCACCGAGAATCGACCCGCTTAGATGAGTACCAAAGAGAAACAGAAACACCCCAGTGAGCGCAGCGCAGAACCAAACACATTCTAAATAAAAATATATTGGCACTATCAGTCCCTCGCAGCTTTGCACCGGAGACATTCCTTTGCCTCGGTCTACCTGTAATTTTTATTCTTTTAATATACCAAATTCTCAGTTTTACATGCCATTAACAATTTTCAGGACTGATGATTTACCTGCCAACATTCTTTAGGGGGGAATAATCCTAAAGATTTTGCCATGTGATATAATCTACCTATTATAATCTGTGAAGTAGAAATTCGATTTTTAAATGGTAAGAAAAGTTTCTAAAATTAAATTAATTAAAAAAAAAGTATAAAATGAACGTACTTCTGGTAATAACGAATATGTTTTCACAGCATCAATAACATTCGGATATTCAGATAAATTGTCATTTCTTATTTTAACAAGTCCTTCGTCAAAGTTTTTGGATTCAGCTATAACTTTGAAATAGTGATAATACATTCCCTGAAAACAAAGTTGGTGACAAAATATATTATACAATAATTAAGTCGGCAAAAGTTTGATTTAAATATGATTTTCAAACATGATTAAATATGATTCGGTTACCATTTCGGTTCGAAAAGACATTTCTCTTTCCATTTCTGATAGATGTGAAAAATGTCTATCATTTTCGAAAACTGTTGATACATGCCAACGATGTAACAATCCAAACCCTATTGCTGTGGAATATAATTAAGTTACATCAAATGAATTAATTAAATTATTAAAATCAGACTTCTGAAAAATTTCGTTATTGATTGAATGATACTCACCTATAAGTATACGAACTACGGTATATAAAAACTTAGCCATTTTATGTCAAAATTGTTTGATTTTAATACTTTCAAATGCATCAACTTCGTTTCTCATTCATTTATAGCCAGAAAAATCACATTGCAGATTGATTTGTAAATATTACAATATCTGAAACAAACAATTGTCGTTGTTGTTTACTTTTTGAACATTGTTTAAACAAAAGGGATGATTGTTGACATTGACATGATGTCAGATTGTTATGTTGACAGAGAAAAATTAAATCAACATAATTTCGAAATAATTTTGGTATCAGCAAGTTAAAAACAATTTAGAAAATGATTCTATGTCTGGAACAATTATAAAAATCCTTTAGATTACTAACCTTCAAAGTTACATCTTGGAAGACATCAGTTGTCATTTCCGATACACAGGGTGTACCGTTCGTATTGTCTCATCCAATTAGGCATAGAATATCCCAACAAACGTAACGATTTTTCCTCAAGCAAAATGCTTTCTTTTCAAGCAGAGATTTCTGTTTGAAAAATTTGTTCTAATTGTTCCAATTTTATGTTTTGTTGTTAAACTAGTCTGACAGACGAAAACAGAGTCGATTCCCATCGAAAATTCGATATATCGATCCTGAGATGAAAACCTAAAGATGCAAGCAGATAGAAAAGTTATTAAAAAATCAATCCCACTTTATTCTAAATTATTTGTTTATAATTAAAATAACACTTCAAACGAAATATAAAAATAAATCATACCAGGTACTTCATGGCGGGAATTTTGACAGTATTTGAATCTTCCAAAATGTCAAGATCAATTTGCAAATTGATTTGTTCAGATGAATTTATTACAAAACATTCAAAATGCAAATAAAAAATTGGATTGTAAAAATTGTAGGGATACTTTGTTTTTATTATTTTATTTGATTATTCTAATGAAAGGATTTTTTGAAGATACGAGAAATTAAAAACAAAATGCTAGTTATGAAAATTAATGGTAGAAGTGAAGTACCATTTTTAATTTGGAAAAATTTAGAATATAAAAAATAAATGTTTTTTAAAAATTTTATATCCGTCATATTGCGCGCCCTTCCGCAAATTTTCGCCACAGCGTGTGGCAGTTATTATCGACGTTTCACCTAGACGCAAGCGTTTGCTTGCAAAGAGAGAAGGTGCAACGGAGTGTGCATCCCGGGACTGTATAATCGTCGTCCTAACCATCAATGAACGGTCGTTAAAAAGGCAACCATCGCGAAACAAAAAACAGCACTTTCTTTTTCATTCACTCTTTGTCACTTTTGTTTTTCATTAGTGCGAAAAATCGATTATGGTAATTTTCTGGGCGTCAAAAAAACGACACATCGAGAGGTATTTATTCTGCTCTTCAGAGAGATGATACTTCAAAATTGTTTACATAAACACACTCGTCAATTATGTTTCATCTTACATAAAAAAATTGCAATACACTTTTTTTGACTTTCACTCGGGGAAAATGATCAATCTCCGTGTTTTGATTATGATTTTGATATGAATGATATTTAACTGAAAATTGCCCCGAGTGACATAACGTTTGATTCATCTTGTATAATACTCTCGGGTCGACATGCAGGCCACAGATAGACTCTCTACTCCGTTTTCCAACATTTTTCAATCGCAAATTAGAACTCGAGAAACAAAACAGCAACCGCGAATAGATGATTCAGAAAAAAGCATTTGTACTTATATGTCCAGTACTGTCGGTACAAGTACACTCAGTGGCGATCATTAATCAGTCTCGTTGAATTTTATTGATAGTGTATATTAAATTGGAAACAAACGGTAACCGATGAACAGAGTTAATTATACCGAGAAACAAAAGTACAAAATGAAGTGCAAAAGGTACGTCTGAGCTCATGTTTCTAGCTTGCTTGAATAGAATATTTCCGAACACTCTCTGAATACAAACAAAAACCCACCCTCGAACCCACCATTGTAGCTGTTCTTTTGTTTTATTTTTGTGTCTTTATATATCTCGCTGAATTAACGCCCTTCCAAACTAGATTCAACCGTGAGATAAGCTATGGCTTCACAGGACAAAGATTTTCAGTAGTGCAAAACTCTCTTGTAGAAATGAATGTTTATATTGTATACAAATGATATTTTTGGTGTTATTGTGAAAGCACTTTTTGTCCCCCAAGTAAATTCACAAAAATAAGTTTCAATTGAAAAATGTTGGAAAGTGGAATATCGAGTTCCTTTTTATACCAGTTGAATAAAGATTTTTGTCACGCAAACGTTTTTCGTTATCGTACATGAAAACACAGCAGGTGTTCCCCGGGGTACGAAAAATTACTGTTATTACATCCTTTTGATTGTACCCTTACCTTTAAATATATAATGCAACCAAAATGTTATAATACCAAAATGAAAAGAAAAATAGAATATTGAAATCAGAAGCAGTTATATAATACAAATTTATAAAAAAAAATTGATTCAATTCAACGAGTTCATGATAAAAAAATTTTTTAATTACTTTTTGAATTAATTTTTTTTCTTTATTTATTTTTATTTTACTTTCATAATTTTTTTTACATTTTTGAAAATGAGAAAAAATTGAATAACAAAAAATAGAACAAAGGTAAACGATTTGAAAATCGATCTTGGTACTCACGATAATGTAACTCATAGATCCGATTTCTCACCTGCTCCTACTCATGTTATGACTCAACTCAAACATGCGCGCGCGTAAGATGGAATATAACACAAAAGACTCATCATCTCTCCATTACACAAATGGTTCACGGTCATGGTTGTCATCTACTTTTTGGGCTTGGTTAATATGAATTAATCGGCAGTCATTTTTTTTCATTGTTTTTTTATGTAGAACCCCAGTCAGGCAGTTGATAAACTCACAACAAATAAAGACAGAGGTTGCAGTGTGTGGTTAAAGTATTGTGTAGTCTAACAAGCATGAAGTCTGGCTGCGTTTTGCTAGCAACGGTGATCCCGATAGCACTTGCTGCTTTGTGGTACAAAGGACTGTAAGTTCCACTATTTTGGTCGTTATCAGTACTTACTAACATTCTTTTTCAATCAACCCGCCATTTATTTACTTGTCAACTTCTTCTTCCTTTTTTCTATCGCGATTTTATCAGCTGAGCTAATGTGACAGTTTATCTTCTTCACGTGTGCAACGTGAATTATTTTCACTCATGAAAAAGAGAGAGATTTTGAAAATGATATCAAAATTAGCCTTTTTAATTTTTGCTAATCGTTCAAATATTATTTGAACGTTTTATTTAAATTGTTTACTTGAAATAAATTTAAGAATCAATATACCGATAAGAATGGTAGCGAAATAATTGATTTCTGATTATATAATATATTACAAAGTATTTTCATTAATGAAAATGGCTTAAAAACCTGTCACAAATTATTAATAACTTATTCGTGACTGTACTTCCAACGATATAAAATATACAGTGTAGTTAACAATTTTTAGTTGGTTTTTAAAGTTGGTCTAAATTGAAGTTTAATGTTCATTGATTTGAAATATTTTGTTTTCCATTCAGGTGTTCAATCAGGCATAAAATATTTTAAGAATAAACGGTTGTGGTTGTTGTAACTTTTTGTATTTCAAATCGTTAAAAAGTGGCTCGTGGGTTTTCCGTGATGAAAATGTTATTTTTATCTAAATACAAAAAGGTGGGTATTTGTTTAATTGAACCAACGTATCAGAAAGAAGAGAACCTTATATTTTTTTGTTGGTATTTTAGCTAGGATTGAAGAGGAAACATAAAACGCCAAAGACGTAAAAGTTCAATTTATTTTGATCTTTGCCCAACTTTATTTGAATTTTTATTTTGCCAAAATGACTCATCCAAATAGAATCTAATTTATTTGATTGTTTTCAGTTTTTTACTATGGACAGCCAAAATTGGAATACTAACTTACCTGATATTATTTGGAATCCTACCTTTGATATTCTGCTTTTCTCAAACTCTGCAACTGAAAATACTTTTCCTGAATTTTGGTGAGTACAATACCGATGGAAATGAAATTCAAATTGATTCAATTGATTACTAACTTATTCTTTTTTTTGCAGTGCAATGGCCACTCAACGTGAACTTTTCCAAACCAGAGTCAGTTGGGATGGAAGGAGCTCGGAATTTTTATTTAAAGACTGATAAAAATGTGAGGCTTGGAGCTTGGTAAGTATAAAAAAGGCACTTAAACTAATCCGATTTTCTTCATGTCGTTTTCAATGTTCTTTCTTATTTTAGGCAAATCCTGCCAAAATCATTATTGAACCAAAGCATTCCTGACTCAGATGAATCTTATCAGAGTTTTTTAAAAAACGCTACGAGACCAGTATTCTTGTACATGCATGGAAACAGTGGTAACAGGGCGAGCAGTCACAGAGTCGAGTTATATAAATTGTTCCAAAGTTTGGATTACCATGTTGTCTGCTTTGATTATCGAAGTACGTCATACAGTTCTGGTTTTTTACATTATTTTATTTCTATAAAAGACGTATGTACTTTACTTATAATCATAAAAAATATCTTCCAAAGGTTACGGCGATAGCGAGGAGGTGGAATTATCGGAAACGGGTGTCGTCATGGATAGCAAATATGTACTCAAATGGCTAATGAATTTGGTCAACGGTTCTGCGCCGGTTTACGTCTGGGGACACTCATTAGGAACGGGGTACACATAACAGATAACAAAATGTCAAATATAATTTATACTGGAAAAGTACGTTCACGTTTAATCTAAAATTTTGTTTTTGTGTTTCAGAGTATCAACTCACGTATTAGCTCAGCTCGCAGATGAAGGAGTACAACCCGCAGGATTGTTTTTAGAATCTCCTTTCAATAATATTGCTGACGAAGTGAGCCAACATCCTTTTGCACAGGTGCAATTTTTAATAACAAAATAGGAAACTAAATCTGAAATACAAATTATTAATTGTTTTGATGAATAATTACATTGTTTTTTTGAATCTTTGTTAAAACAGATTTTCAGGCATCTGCCGTGGTTTTATTGGGTGATTGTGAGGCCGTTCAAGGAAAATGAAGTACGATTTGAGTCTGATAAGCACATATTGAAGGTGCAATGTCCAATTATGATTTTGCATGCAGAGGATGATGTTGTTGTGCCATTTAAGTTAGGGCTCAAGGTAAAAGAGATGAATTTATGGATAAAAAATATCAAGAATTTTCTATTGAATTATGGATTTCGATTGCAGCTCTATGAAACGGCATTGAGCCATCATGGAAATGATACAAGCCGAGTACAAATGGTTAGGATAGATGCGTCTGCTGGACTTGGGCATAAATATATATGTCGATATGAAAAATTGCCAAGCATAATTGAGTAAGTATTTCACAACAACTTGATTAAACATTTATTCCGATTATATGAACTAAATTATTTTTAACATTTCATTTTGTATGGTATATTCTTATAGATTCATACGTTTCTACTTTCAAAGATGAATTTTCATTGCAGGTCGTTCGTGAAAAGAACTTCGAAAAGTTAAGCTTAACATCATGACTGTTTTGTAAAACCAAAAAGATCATCTACAATGCATCTTCGAAAAATTTAGTATTTTGAAGACAAAGACGTACCTTTTTTCTAATTTATTTGCGATGCCAAATGCGTTATAATGTGAACTGTATTGACTGACGATTAGTTCTTACTCCGTTTGTACTCCGTGTTTTCAAGTTTTCGGACTTGAAATAGCTTCTGTGTGTGTGTGCTTTGACGACAAATGATTTTGTCATACTTTCAATACAAATTTGTGACATGAAAGCAGCTGCGATGCTTTAAAAAAAAAATAAAGAAATTAATGAAACTCGATCATCTAGAAAATTAAGAAATAGTATTGATACAGCTAAAGCTTCAGAAGTTTGAGCACAAATAATAATCGCGAGAAAAGCATCATTCACATCAATTAATTTAATGATTTTCACGTATTTATTGAAATGTGATTTGAGAAAAGCTTTTGATTCCTTAATTAAAAATATTGCATCTTGCGATATGAGTGCTTTAGGAATTCGTAATTTATATCATCTAGTTGTGTAAATGTTGTATCCGTAGCTCGTTGATTTTGGGATAGCAAGTGAATTCTAAATATTATAAATGAGTGAAACTGACGTTCGTCTATTTTTGAAATCAGATCGTTCTCAGAATTATATTTTATAGTTAAAACTGAGTCTCACACATATGCTGCATAAAATATATTTTGAAGTGCATCATCCGTTTTATATTGCCTTTTTGCAATATTTTACATTTATCGACGTGGAACTTGAAAATTGTGTTACGAAATTAAAAATGTTCAACGTTGTAAATCGTTCATGCATTTTTCATTTTAAAAATTATGTTATAATTATGTGAAACATTGTGATATGGTAATCAGAAGAAAAAGATACAATAAAAAATGTATTCAAACCTTTTTTCCCGAAATTTTGACCCCCACTATAAATCAGTGTTTGAACGTAAAATTTTCCCGGCTTAATATCGATCGGTAAGTAGGCACACGACTTTATCTACCAAGTTCATATTTCATTGGTTTTGAAATTTTGATTATTTCCATTGTTGCTACCGATATAAAATCATAACTTTCCAAACCTTCAAAGTGATCACAGACTTATTTTTTGAAGCCAAGTTTCATTCAGTACAAAGGTAAGAGTAATAATAATTGTATTAACAAAGTTTTCACTAAAGAAAAACAACACTTTTCATGACATAACCTCAAAATGGAATGTTTTGGTTAATAAAAAGCTTGGTGATTTTTGTTTTACAGATGAGTCGTAAAGAAGCTTTGTCCCAATTCATCCAGTCAATTCATGGTCGCCCGGTCGTGGTCAAATTAAACAGCGGTGTCGATTATCGAGGTAAAACAAACGGCAATTGTTGTAAAAAAAACCGGTACTTGAACTGTCACATAATTTTGAATTATTTTTAACAATTTGTTTTTTTTTCAGGTGTGCTAGCTTGTTTAGATGGATACATGAACATTGCCCTTGAACAAACGGAGGAATATGTGAACGGTCAACTGAAAGACAAATACGGAGACGCGTTCATTCGAGGAAACAACGTACTGTATATAAGCACTCAAAAACGTAGAACATAAGAATTATTAGGATTAACATGCAACTTTATTTATAATAATAAAAACCCCAACTTTTCTTTTAACTGTTCCAATGTTTTTTTCTTTAATTTAATTTGCTTTAATTTCTTGATTCATTTTTTTCATTTCATTTCTCAACCATAAAATATGGAAATAATGTAAAACTCACATCGTACAAAATGAGAACCATTTATTAAAAATATTCATATCAATCACAAGGAAACAACGCTAATTCGAAATATTCTATTACAATTGTTTAAACATCCATCTTCTCAGAAGATCCATCAACTTCCTCGGTCACTTCCATACTCTCAACCTTCTCTTCCTCCCTCCTTTCCTCCGCCTCCTGATCTTTTGAACCCTGGTCCAAATTGTCATCCATCACATCTTCAGGTCTCTGACTATCTTTTTCAACCACAGTCGAACTTTCATCACCCAATCTATCTCGAACTGGTTCCGCCACAACTTGCGATGCAGCCTTGCTCTGTTCCATCTCCTTCTGCCTCGCTAATTTCTTCGCCAGTGCCATCTGCCTCTTCATCTCGATCTTCTCCTCCAAACTCATTTCCACTCTTTTTCCTGCGACTGCTGAATCGACTCCTGAGTGTCTGCAGAATTTTCATTCTCTCCCGAATCCAAATTTTTTAACCTCGCTTCCTCTGCTTGTTTCTGTCTCTCTGCCTCTCTAGCTTTCTTCTTCTCCAACGCAAGTAACCTGTTTCTCTCTATCCTCTCCTTGACTTCGTCCGACAAAGTTTCTTTTGGTGCCTGGCTCATCTGTCGTTTAATAGAAATATGTTCACGAACCAAATCATCGAACGGGTCGTCATTATCCAGGATCGGAGGTTCGTCTTCGTCGTTGTCAGGCACTATCTCCTCCTCCAACATATCAGTCCTGTACTTTTCCACATAAGCATTCATCAGCCTCTTCAGGCCAATTTGTTCAGTCTTCTCCAAGAAGTCATCAAAGTTGTACATCGGAAACAGCCTGTGACTCCAGTGTTCCATCCTTTTCATCACCCGATCCAAATCCTCCTTCTCGTGACCCTTTCCGAGAAATTTAAAGTCTTCAAAATACGTCTCAATCTTTGCGATCCCTTTCTTCGGATCTTTCAAAATTCTGTCATTCAATGTCACACGAGGCTTTCCTGATTTTCTTCTCTCCTTCGACGGTTTATCCTTGTCGTTATCCTTATTCTTATCATCATCATCATCCTTATCATCATCGCTCTTTTTTGTTTCCTCGTCAGAAAGTTGCACCACATTTCTCCTGCCTTCGTCTTCACTTCCACTATCCTCTTCATCTCGCTCTTCATACTCTCTGATTAAATCTTCCGACATGGTATCTTCTTCTGGGTTTGAAATAAATGTTTATGTGGAGCTACGTCTGAAAAAATATATCAAAACTTGAATTTGAATTTTACTCTCCTTCAGTTTATATTTTTATTCAGTCCAAACTTTTGTTATTGTCTACAGAAGTTTGACTTTCAAAGTTTTGAAAATGAAACATTTTTATTTTTCACCGTCAAAAACTTTGATCGAGTTTGACTGAATTTTCAAGGTCGCAACAATGTCACAATCATGTCATTGTTTTGTTTTTATTCTTGTTCATTGTTTACAAAAGTTGAGAACTTACAAAGCGAGGTTATGTTGTCAGCACATCAGAAGTCACTTTCGTGATCTTGATCCTCGCTGCCACTGCTCTCGAGAAACTTGTTGACACGCTCGTCCCCGTTGTTCATCCGTTCCAACAGCGAGGACAGTAGCCGTTTGTTTAACTGGTCCGTTTGCGTGATCTCGCGAACCACGGGCTCGGATTGTTGCGACCCAGTTGAACGCCCGTTGCTTGGCGCCTCCTTGCCCTCGCTTTTGTTACCGTTGGTTGGTTGTTCCGGCATTTTACCGACCTGCTTTTCTCTCTCTTCCGTCAATCTCGTTGAATTAATGACTGAAATGAGCCACCGATCAAACTATTCACACTCGTCCGCTTGATTTTCAATTAACTGTTAGATTTTCTCCCTTGTGTCTCAGTATCTAAGGTGCGCCAGCATTCCATTTACTATGGGCTTGGAGAGCTTCGAATTTTCATTGGGTGTTTGTTTTGTACGACTCTCGAGAGAACAAAGCGCATGCGTTGTTTTTAATGCAAAAAACTACCTGTTGAATTTTGCAGATAAGAGGAGGGGAAGGACAAATTTTTGTTTTCAACTTTTATTCAATCCATCAATTTTGTTTACCTATTTGAGAATCATTTTTTTTTTTTCGTTTGAAAAATGTTTTATGAAACGTTTGGAAAATTTTACAAGCAATCATTTTCATAAGGATATTATATTTTCAAGAATTTTATGTGTCATTCAAAAGATAAGATTTATTGAAAAAAAAGCACTAATTCTTTTAATTGTTCTCGTTATAACATTATTTGTTGATGCTTTTAATGGACATGTCAGAAACCATTTAGTTTAATTTTCAAATAAAGAAATGAAAAAAATGTGACAATTATAATCTGATACTCTCATGTTTACATTATTTTTCCAAGTTTAAAGGTCAGCGAAATGCCAAGATATGCAACTGATGTTGCATCTTAAATTCTTAATCCGATGCAACGATTTTTCAACATGTTTATTCAATTTCTATTTCTCTCAAAGTTTTCCTCTCGACTTAACAAACTTTTGACATGGAAAACATAAGGATTTCACATTTCGCAATTTCCCGTCACCATAATTAATAATTTGAGTGCAAAAACCGCGACCAGGGGAAAAAAAAATTTCTCCCAAATTGCATCCTCGCGTTTGTTTGGAAAGGCTCGTCGGTGGATCACGCCACCGCGATGCTCAGCGTTTAATTGGCGCCTAGACGAGGAGTCGGGATGAATGTTTATCTATTTCTGTCTCTATCGCTGCGTCCGTAAAAGTAAACAAGGACGGAAAACGTGTACCGTCGGGGGTCGTCGCTATTTTTTTTTGTAACTCATCTTTCTGTTTCCTGGATCGTGTCAAAATATGAGGTTAAGCCCGCTAAAAATCGGCATGAATTTCACGTTCCGAGGCGAACGTTGTTTATTTTCCCGACACGAGTGACGGTATTGGCGCGGCTGACGAAAACTGTAAAAACCAAGGGAAGGGATCTGTTCATTGCCATTGCCACTGTCATTTCGCCCCGCCACGTGGTGTCCGGCTTATAGTCATTATTCGACTGGCGATCGAGTGGCGTGATTCAGGCCGACTACTCATTTCCACGTTTATCCGTCTTATCGGTTAGTATCGGCACAACTTTTGCGTTACGAGTGTCGCGTCCCGTGATTCCGACTTGTGAGGGAGGAACTGCTAGCTCGGCGACACTCAAAAACAAACGGTACGTCAAAAACGACAATCCATCCCTTTTTCGCGGCAAAATTTTTAGTTTTGGGTTAAAAAAAGAGGTAACGTGGAAACGTTACTTGTAGCGTGGCGTCTGACGCGGGAAACCGTTGGCTCCGATTTCAAACGATACCGCGCTCGTTGCGAAAAGAAATTGGCAAAAAAAAAATTGTGTCAACTGGATTTTCATCAACCAGCCGGTCAACTGGCACTGTATTTGAATGCCATTGTTATGTGCAAACCATTGACGTCGCTTCTGATAAAAGTATCTTGCAAATTACATAAGGTTCCCAACAAGTTTGAGCAAATTATCAGTTAGACTTCGAACATTAGACATTTTTTAGTACCGTCAAACATTTTGCACTGGAGTAGCTGACTGCAAGTGCTTATGTAGCACCTCACTTAGACGAGGGTATCGAACTTGTTATTTTTAGTTTCGTAGAGATTTTAAAAATGTATCAAAGGGGTTAAAAGCTTTTGGGGGTTTTTGGGTTCAGGAGTTTTGATGGTTATCCTAGTTTGTACGTTTAGGGTTTACGGTTACATAATTGCCTGTCAGCTTAGCCCATAAACGGGTCAGACGCATTCTTTGTAGGGAAGGGGTCTTCAACTGGAAGGCTTCTTTGCAGAAACCATCTATGAATCCATGAATCTTGATTTCCTACGTTTTATACACAAAAATTACAAGTTCCCAAGTCTTCTGGCGGGCTAATTTTCGATTTCTGGATTTTATATATGTACAATCATCTAGAAAAAATTGTCATTTCATTTTTTCTCCAATTTGATTTCAAAATTTAACATTTTTTAATAAGTTTCAATTTCTGGATTTCATATATGTAAAATTGTCTAGAAAGTTTTTTCATTTTAGTTCCCCCCCCCTCCTTTGATTTAAAGATGTAACATTTTTTTATAAGTTTCGATTTCTGGATTTTCGAAATTTGTACAATTGTCTGGCAAAATTTTTCATTTCAGCCCCCCCCCCTCCCACCCCTTTTTTTTATTTGAAAATTTAACATTTTTGTATAAGTACTTGAAGTATAAAAATATTTAATCTTTGCGAATAAAAATATCTGTATTTAGTTGAACAACTAAAAACTGAAGTTGCAGATAAAGTCTGAAGTGTTTTGATTTGCATATTATCGCTGAAAATAATAAGAGGATGTAAAAATAAATACGTAAAAAAAAAAAAGTTTTAGTAGAAGTTTGAAAAGCAAATTGCTTGATACATTTTAATTTTGCGATGTTGATATTATTGAAAGTTATGGATTGATGTGAAATGAAACAACCTTTTATTCGTTATACTTCAACTTTTATTTAATTTCTTTTAATCGCCAAGGAAGATATGTTTTTCCTAAGAAACCCAATCGAGAACTAACTACACTCTGCTGAAAAATCACACCACTCAGCCTGTAATATAAATCTTAAATTCAAAAAATTATTTTCTAAAATAAACTTATTTTCTATTTCATTATACATTTAACCGAACGTGAAACGTCCGGATTTTAGTTACACAAATACTTTGGACTCTATATCTTTTATAGAAATAAAACTGAAGATCAAATTTGAGCTAAACTTGGATTAATTTTGGTCCAAATATGAAATAATAATTCTAACAATGTGTATAAGAAAAAAATTATATTTTTTTTAATTTAAAAACAAAGATCAACATTGTTCGATTAATAATTTATCGGTGACGGCGCTTGCGCTCAGCGGATTTTTCGATGCGATCGTTTTACGTGTAAAATAAACTAGTTTTGTACTTTTGAACTTCGTCCCGTGAAGTTCAATCGACAATGTACGATCAACAATTTTCCAAACCTTGTGGTCAATCGGATTTTGCAATCCCGAATTGAAAATAATTGTCGGATGGAACATTAACTTCTTTGTCATTCAAATCAAACTTAATTTAAAGCTCGATGGAAAAAATATCAGTACTTTACAAAAATAAGAATAACAATGGACAACAATATTTGTTTCATTTCCTTTATTAAATGACAACAAAATTCACTCCAATTTTCAACTAACTTTTTCCAACTTTTTTCAAGTCTGTATGATCAGTTTTCGAAAGAAAATCTATCTTTGTATTTCATTCAGCAAGACCAAAATGACTGGAAAGTATTTTTGACGTATTTTGAAAGCTACAAAAGTGCCGTTTCTTTTTATTTTTGTAGCTTATCAAAGAACAGTTTGATAGATGTAGATACCAAGATAAGACGTTCATTTTCATATCTGCAAAACGTGACTTCACAATTAAATCGGGAGCGTTGCAATTTGAGCGGTTCTATTGGGCCCATTATGTAATGTTTCGTCCAAGAACATCCTCGAAACATCACTTGACAAAATGCGATACGAGATGTCTGTTATTACTGATGCATCATGGAAGAAAATTGTCGAACAAACAAGACGGATTGAGCAAAAAATTCCTCGGGTCACGCGTCCCAAAGGAAACGTTTGTTTCAGATTTGTTTGTACCAAATTAGACAACGACAAAGTGACGTTAATTGTAACTATTGTGATGCGCGATATTTAAGATGCAAGAACAAGTGCGGATCGAAATTCATTTGTATACATCATTGCATTTGCATCTAAACGATCTAAATGTATGCAACATTAGTCAGAGACACAAATTATAATGAGTCCATTATTTTGAACCGACTTGAACTCTTTCTTTCTTTTGTTTTACCAACTTTGTTTTCTTATACATTTCATCGGTTCGTGAAAATTCTTAAAAGGTTTTATTTTAAATGAATTATAAACTCGGGACAGTTGTATATACTTACTGACATTATTATGGCAATTGCAAAAAAAGAACGCTGACTTTCTCTTCGCTGATTTTCATTCAATCAAAACTGTATTCTTTTTTTAGCGATGAAAAAAATCGTTAAAATTAATGGACTGGATTAAAACATGATAATCGGTAGTTATGCGATGATAATGTTATTCAATTTTTCATCGCGCATTGTTGCGAATCCACTTTTTCACAATTCATTAACTTTTTTGATAATTATATTCTATCATATTTTTTTATGTTGTTTTGCTTCTGCCGGATAACAAACAGTTCGTCCAATTTGACGATACCAACCGCGCGATGAACTTCTTATCGATTGCAATTTTCAAACTTTGTTCAGTTCCATGGAAACCCCCTTACTTGCAATTGTTCACTATAGAAAATGCATCCGATACAAGACTGCTACAGTAATATCTTTCAGGCAGAATAATATGTCACTTTTTTCATGTTCATCAACTTGAAAAGTATCTCTTGACACTTTGCAAACTTTGAAATCACAGAATTGCTAATTTATCAGTTTTCCACTTGTCAATTATTTTGTCATGTCATCAATACATTCAGCTGTCACTTTTTTTTATCACAAAGTATAAAAAAAACATTATGAGGTAAAGTACATATAAATAAAACGTTTAGTTGCGTAATGAAACATTATTTTGGATTTTAAAAATCATTTTTAATTAAGTTCGATAGTTTATATGAAAAAATCAAAGTTCATGAAACTGAAATTCAATTTTTTTTTGTTAAACTTTTTTTTAGTTCCCATATTAATTAGAAAAAAAAATCGTATTATTTTGGATTTAAAAAATGATTTTTAATGAGATTCAATAGTTCAGAT